>JAPDRK010000030.1:0-210641 GCA_030247875.1 Cladophialophora chaetospira
TATTATTAGCGAAAAATAAATCTTTACTTTTATAATACTATATACTAATATTTTTATTAAGAAATAATAAAAGAGAACTAAAGAAGAGACAAAATAGAGATAGTTTTATAAATAATAACGGGTTAAAAAATAATTAAATAAAGAAAGATTAAACTAATTAAAAAAGAATAAATAGATAAAGAAGAATAAAAAGAATAAAAAGAAATATAGCGATTTAATAAAGCGAAAAAGTTATTTATAGAGCGTTATAAAATAAAGTATAGAAGCTAAAATTAACTTAATTAATACTACGCTAAAGTAGAAAAGAATTAGTTAATAAATAGAGAATTAAAGAGTTAACGCGAAGAAAATAATTATAGCTAAATATAATATATATATAAAACTTATATAAAGTGCTATACTTATTCACTTCTATTACGCTCTACTAAAGTTAAGTATTTTTTGTATCTTAAGTAAATATTAATTTAGAAACTTGTAAATTTATTTATATTAATATTATAGCGACTTCTTCTATATTTATTATTATAAGTAATATAATCTATTTACTTTATTAAAACTATATTTAAATAGATTATATATTTATATTATATCTATTTTTTTATTGTTCGCGTAGTTATTAAATATATATAGTAGTAAAAAAATATCGATAATTAAAAGTAGAATTATTTATAATTTAAAATAAGAACTATCTACACTTTAAAGACATTATAATAATACTATATAGAGCTATATAGAATTTAACTTAATATTGCAAAATACTCTAGCAAGTTAAAGATTATTAACACTTCTATATCTAGCTAGAAATTATAACACTTTTAGCGGTTTAACTCAAAATTCGGAAGGATTATAACGCTCTTAGTATATCTCGCCAAATTACCTCTCGAGACCTTATTTTTAACACTATGTTGAGAAAGCAACACAATAGCTATAGAAATAAGAGTAATGGTATTTAAGTGGCCGTCGAAAGCTCTATCGATTATGCTATTGCACAAAGCATATTTCTTGAGTTCAAAGTCTAACTCTAAGGGGGGAAGCGGGATATGGACTGGTCAAGAGGCAATCTTCAACTCAGCTTTCAGCAAACAGTACGACAACGTCACGCGCACCCATGGTACTACCTTGACCGATCTCAAATCCACACTCTTCTCACTTGGTCTCTCCCATGACCATACCCTCCTCGCTTGGGGCACCACCACTGCCGACATCGCTTTCGTGCGCAGCGTGATCCAAGGTCAAACAGGTCCAGTCGCAGACAAGATCGAAGCCAACCACGCCATCAACGTGCAGAATTTGTGCCGAAAGATGCTCCCAGCAGCGTACGGCTCGCAGGTCGATGCCAATGTCCAGCTCGAGAATATCCATCAACTCCTCATTCCTGACTCCAGGGACCTCACCTATCACGATGCACGAAACGACACGCTGGCTTTGCATGAGATTATTCAGAATATGGTTATTGCGGCTGACTATTGAGTGGCTTGACCGATTTGGGAGCGCCTATGGATGTTCGTAATGCACAATAGCTTTCAAATAGGCACACGTAAACCCCTGCACCGGCATCTTCCGCCAGGCGGCTGCCCCGAGCACATTGCTCACGCATTCCTAGCAGCAAAGTCACCTTCGAATCTCTTGAACAGACCACATACCGACGTGTGGCCAAGGTAAGCAGCCTCATCTGGAGCTGCTGCACCACAGAGGCAGAAGATTGGGTCGTACCCGCCCTGGCACCGCTTGGAGTGATTGATGAATTTGATGCGGGTGTCAAAGCTCAGCGCCATGCATGACAGACACTTGTAGCGGACTTCGGGGAGGTAGTCGTTGAAGTTGTGCGAGATGAACAAGAGTCGGGTCAGAGATGGCAGGACTTTGTGCTCGAGGGCAACCTGGCGGGCAGCGGCAGCCTCGAGCCAGCATTCTGAGACGATCAGCTTGGTGCAAGGAGAATATGAATCATACATACTCTGGGACTTTCCGTCAACGAATATGCAGTCGTTGCTTGCCTTGACCCGCTCCCAGACACTGGAACCCTTCACATCGTTGGCGCCGGAGAGCACCAGCAGTGCATCCACCTCGATATGATTGTGCAGGCAGCGAACAGTAGACTTGTCCTTGAAGACTGCCACCCAGCCGCGACGATCTCCCAAAGAAGACAAAGATTTCTGCTCGCATGGTTCCAGACGGACAAACACAGGCCCAGGAGGTGCATCAGGTGCAGCAGGTCCGGTGATGGGGGGCAGCGCAGGTCTGGGAGCAAGCGAAACAGTCCGAGAAGCGCGACCAGGCTCGGGTGAGGAAGACTGTCAATGTTAGCATAGTACGAAGCAGTTGGCGGACGACAGCCTATACCACTAAATCGACCGGACGACGATGAGATCCTTCTTCGACCTTGATGTTCATGGGGCCCGCTGAAGACTCAAGCCTCCCTGCAGGCAATTGTTGCTCCGAGGCGTCAATGTTGATGATGTTCTTGCTGGCCAGGAAAGCTGCGGTCTGGTGGACGATGTCGCTCCTCATGTCATTCTCACTCTTTGACGATGGAATCTTTGGGACTTGGAGATTCGCTTTGTGCAGCTCAAGCACGGCGTTTTTCAGGTGCTTGAAGGTAGGGTAGGACGAATCCAATGAAGGCTGGAGGGCACGAACGGTCATGTCGATTGCTTCTTGTCGGCCTGTAGGCTTGTCAACAACGAGAACCGGCAAAACGTTGCAAACTTACGTTGCAGATCCGGCTTCGGCCATTCGGACAGAGGCAACTTCTTCTTCTTGGTCTGCTTTGACACTGGTTGCGGGACCACAGATGCAGGCCGGGGTGCCACCTGAGCCAAACTCATTGGTGTAAGTGAAGGGAGTCCAAGACCAGGCGGTGGCGGCAGAGGGAGAATGCCTGCGGTGGGCTGCGTTGTGCCCGGGGGCGCCGCCGCTCCATACGTGGTGTATGAGAGAGGAGTAAGAGAGAAGGGCGGTCGTGCAGGCAGGGAGTGTTCAAGAGGCTTCGGCAAATTGCTAAACAAATCCATAGTGAACAGACGGCAGCATTCAGACAGGCGAGGAAGATGATGGCTGAAGAGAGAGCGCCGAAGTGAGAACGGAAAAGGTTGGGCGTCATCTCGTCAACGGAAGGCGCAACCTTCGTGCCTGTCCTGACAGTTAGTTCAAGCTGTGGAAGGCGCCCTGAGCACTGCAGGTCGACTTCCCGTAGAACTCTGCTGAACTTCTTCCGGGGTCAAAGTGCTTCCGCCAATCAGCATTCGACTTTTGCGGAACCGAGTTGCTGGACGATATTGGCACTGGATACGTCGACGATGAGGAATAAGAAGGGGAATCTTCGTTGAACCATCGCTACACCCTGTACGTTGGCGAGAATATGCTTGACTCTGCGTGAGCCTTGTGGTATTTGGCCAAACATGTCCTTCCTGACCTTGGAAGTATAAGGAAATCATGCAAGCGTTGTGAGGACGACGGGGTATTCAGCCTGTCGAGGAATCCGTGCGGGGAAAACTTTGAAAATGGATCGACTTTGACTCCTGCCCATATGCTGTCACGACGGAGTCCGGAGGAACCTCGACTGAGAAAATCCAGGGAATTTCAGAAGTGAAAGACTTTGATCACCACTGAGTTTGGTGGGCTGGATCCCCTTGTTCCCAGATGAGACTTCAGGTCCACCGTGGAGGGAGTAGCCGACCGTATCCAAGGCATCCTGCTCTTACATCATACCCGACATCGGTGCTCGGAGTCCAGTTGAGAACGGCGGTCAGTCTTGAGTCGGGAGCAGGGAAGCGCGGTGCTCATTGAGCCCTGCGTCGACCTGACGAAGTGGCTCCGGCGAACAGTCTGAAGCTTGTTCGCCGCGAAGCTCATCTTGGGTCGAAGTACATCCGTCACAACGGTCGTTCTCGTGGCGGGAAGGTTGCGATTGATGCACCAAAGAGCCCAATGTCTGTTGAGTGCTGGAATTACAAAGGTCGTCCAAGAGATTCGGCGCAATCAAACCATTTTTGGTGGCAATATGGCTGATCGAGGAAGCTTGTCTGGGTATGCTCCTCGTCGTACTCGTGCACTGCCAACACAAGTCATTGGGCAACCCGCCTTCATAGGTTGACAGACTTGGACAAAACTTTCATCTTCGTCCTTCACCGAAGTCGGGCTTGCAACACCATCGCAGAGAAGCCTGATGACAGTGTGCTGGAAGTCAATGCAAATTGTTTCGGCGAAAGACTGATGGAACAGGCTTCCTCGTCCCGCGCCAACATTAACGCTTTTCTGCCACATGTGTGCGATGCTCGATTGTGGGGATCTCCCCTCTCCTTGCCTGAAGATTCTGATCATCAGCGACTGGGCATCCAGGGTTCCAGGGCAACATATGTTGTGAGGCAACGAAGCCTTCGAGCGTAGCAAGAAGAGGACCGGAGACGTGCAGGGAGCATGGAAGGAAGAAAAGACGACAAGCTGGACGATCGAGGGGAGCAGCGTGGACAATCGAGGAGAGAAGCGTGGACAATCGAGAAGAATCCTGGAATTTGCTGCGCGAGCGGAGCGGATGAGCCCTGAGATGCTTGGTTGTTGGAATCACTGTAGTTCAGCAGGCCTGTTCAAGACTCTTCTCGACACATTGACACCTGTTGTGCTTCCTCAATCTCTTGGGGGTTGTACGGTCTGTGCCAGAAGTGCCGCCTGCGCAGGGAGGCATGGGGCCTCCGGAGGGAATACGACGACGGGTGGGAAGGTAGACATGGAATTTGACATCGAAGCGCGTCGATTTCCTCTGCTCGGAAAGCTGGCCTCGGGCTTCAACCTCATTCGAAACAGTGGAGATAGCATCTCTTGTTGAAGCAACACCGATGTTTCTCAGATCATGAAGAACGAAGCGTGGTAGAGCTCAGAGACAAGACTGTCGATGGTAAGCAAGATCATCACTGCTCCAGCATTGTAGCCTTGCTTGTCACAACAAATCTGCTGCCAAACCGTCTCCTCAACCGTGCCGTTGTGGGAAAGTCGTCGAATGTCTTGACGATATCCGCATTGCGCAAAGCTCCAGACTTGAGCGCTTGGAGTGGTCGCGAGGTGAGAGGAGGGAAGGCAGAGAAGGGATTCGTCTTCGATCGGCGCGTGTAAAAAGTCGCAGAGTCAACAACATGAGGGTCGCGGTCGAGAATTGGAACTCTGTCCTGCTGGCCTCATTGTTTGTCAGTGTCACAAGTGCATCTCACCTGGAACGAGTATGAATTCGTGCGCCAGCATGATGTCCGGATGACTCCTTGCCGAAAACACAGCGGCAGATCGACTCAACGTGGTCGATGCCGATCAGATTCAAGCGCCTCTCGAGCTGCTTTGCGACCAACGACTCTGCAACGTCCAAGTCAAGTTGCAGTCCACTGCGAAAAGTCTAGAACC
Organism: Cladophialophora chaetospira; assembly: GCA_030247875.1. Taxonomy (NCBI): domain Eukaryota; kingdom Fungi; phylum Ascomycota; class Eurotiomycetes; order Chaetothyriales; family Herpotrichiellaceae; genus Cladophialophora; species Cladophialophora chaetospira. The sequence goes on from JAPDRK010000030.1 coordinate 5,389, forward strand.
TCCGCAGGCAAAGACTTAGCTCCTCGTTTCACTCTTGGCAGCCAGCCTTCCAATCGGTTGGCCTTAAGCGCCCGCATCCACATCCGACAACTCCTTTCTTCGATGCATCACATCTTCATTCCCTGAACCAATACCATTATCAATGCCAACAACAGGAACAAGCATCGACCTTGCCGTCAACGGGTATGTACAACGCAGGGGCAAACGCTGATCGAATCCTGTCGAATGGTGCTTTTCAGATCGACCGACTCCAAACGTGAAACGTGGAGTGTCGCGCTTCATACGCTATCGACTCAGGGGAGATCTGCCAACACCAGTCCCTCGAATGCGGATAGGATATCACAGACAACCCTGAAAACGATATGCATGAATGATCCATGTACAGAGCTATAGGTAGGTCGAATTCAGAATGTATATAGCATTGGCATTGTCAGCTCGTCTTGCCTTGACGCCTCCATCCACAAACTTCCACAGTCATTCATTTCTTGCACGCCGGTCGTGCTCCGTTCATTACACAGCTTCAGTCACTCCTTTCACTCAGAAGTACCAATCTCTTCTCCGCCAATATGCGCTCCATCCTCATTCTCGCCTTTGCCATCCTCCCAGCACTCTCCGTCGCCCAAAGAGGCGGAGGTGGTGGTGGTAGAGGAGGCTTCGGCGGCGGCGGCGGCTTCCCTCATGGTGGCGGAAACGCTCCCAATACCTTCATCACAGTAGCTTCTGCTGCTCCGGCGGCGGCAACTTCTGCAGCTGCACCTCCGGCTGCTACTCCTCCTGCTGCTGCTCCTCCCGCTGCTACCGGCGGCGGTGGTGCCGCTACTGGAGGTGGCTCTGGCGCGGTAGACGCGTCACTCATCCCTCCCTACGGCATTACTCCTGGCGTCAAATCGAGTGATGGTACTGCGAACTGCGCTGGTGACAATGGAAAGAATATCCCGTAAGTCACTTCCATTCAAACAGAGACCGTTCTGACTTTCAGCAGATGTACCTGTCCACCGCCAGTGAATAACCTGGTCACAGCCATTGAGGCACAAGTGGCAAATGGGTTGGCATTTCCAAGTGGTGAGTGCCATGAACCAGACCAAAATCCATGTGCTAATCACTTCAACAGGCACATCGCAAGCAAACCAGCTCACACGCTTGAACACCGCCATCATTGCTTTGCAAAATGTCAACGGTGGACCCGGAAGCGGTGTTGGATGTCCCATCGTCAGCACGACTTGGACCGAGCTTCGAGCTTCGTTGCAGTAGCTCACAAAATAACGAGGCACTCGCCAACTTCGAACCCATTCATCAAACATGACTTTCTGCTTGCAACCATGCTCCTTTCCGTGATCACAAAGTGGAAGGAAATGCTTCCTCGTGTTTCGTCTCGTTGCCCAGCTCGTCCGTCAGTAGGACCAGTTAAACTTTAAGTCGTAGTCGTAGCCGATGAAACAGGGCCTGGCTGCCAGCCTCGGCGTTGTACTCGAGCCAATCATTGAGACGCTGCCATATAACCCTTTTGATGTTTCAGGTATCGGTCGTATCCCGATCACACGGTTGCATGAGTCTAAAGGTTACTCCTCACCGATTGGGACCGCTGCTGCAGACAATCATACATCAACCATGCCAATACTCGCGCTTATCACCGAAGCAGAGCCTCGACTCACCCTTGAAAGTCTCCTCCCAGAATCTAGCTCAATCGTTCTACTCACTAGGAGTGTAGAAAGAATGCTCAGAGGGCCACACGCTTCGTGAGCCGGTTCATGGAGGTAGTGGCCTTCGACATGGGTGCTTCTGCCAATCCGATATTGGCCCATGACTGCCATGACCAGTCCATCCCAGGTGTAGGTTCGCAGATACTGCCCACTATGGGCTCGACAGCTTACTTTCATCGGTTTCGAAGCGGAGTTATGGCGTTTGCACATCTGCTTCGGGATAGATCGAATATTGTCGAGCCGTTCCTGGGGGACGACAGCACGCAGAGAGTCTACCTCTCCGTGTTGATGCTGTTGTCTTTCCGACGATTTTACTTGACCGAGGCGTCACGATGGTCGCCCGCTTCCGACATCATGCCTTCCCGGAAAAGCGAGAGCAATGTCCAGTCGATTCGTGATTGCACCGAGCTCCAACACACACCAGCGGTCATGGCCTACCGGGTTCGCTGGCGCCTGTCAAGAACGTTCTCCGAACAATGGCAAACAACGCCCTATCGCTTTCCGGCGCATGGGATTCACATAGCTGAGATGATTCTCCCTTACCTTCTCCGCTGTGAACATCCCCCGAGTCACGGCTGCCAATGACCTGTGTGAGGCTCTTGTGGACGTATGGTGCTGAAGAGCTTGGGTCAAGCGTTGATTTCAGTTGTTAGAGGCGATCTCTACAAGAACAGAATGCTCAATGCCGACATACTTCTGCTCGGGTACAAGCCTCACGTAAGCATTGCTGAATTTGAAAGACGGCGGCTCGGCCCATGATCTCGTGCGCACCCACAGTAGTCGCAACGCATTCTCTGACAACGGTGCCGCCGTGGATCGATACAAGCTTGCAGAACAACTTTCCAGCAGATCATATCGAAAGCGCCAACCATGACCTTATCAGGCTGAGCAAGCAATGTCGTCAGTCAGGCAGGCACTGTTTCGATTGAACACGTTGTTGACTCCCAAGGCTTTGGACAGCATGCCATTGTGCTTGCCCGCCGTTTTTGTAACATCGGTGCGAAGAGGTGGAAACGATAGCAGCCGCCCAAGCGACACTCACAGTCCATCCCCTCAAGAACATTGACAAGGTAAGCTTCGGAAGGCGATCCTAGTACGCCAGGAGTTGATGTTTTCAGCCTCGAGTGGCAGCAACATTCTTATTTCGGAAAGAACTGCGCAGACAGTGGAAACGGCGGCTGCAAGTACAGGCTGTGATGCGAATCTGTGAGCAGTTGACGCTCCAAGAAATTCTCACGTTTGATGACGAGCTTCTGCACGAGTTAGCAGCTCCCGCTCGAATGAGATCTCAGGAACCACAGCGGAATGAGATCGTATGGTGGATTTGTCTCCTCTTCCGCATCGACTTCTATGCGGACGAAAACTTCATGCCGTGGAGACGAGGAAATGCACTATGCAATGAGGCCATCATGAAAAGCTTAATCTTCGACAGCTTCCTTTGGTGCTGAAACCTAGCTGTGATCGTTACCAAGTCCTCGACTGTCGCGATGTCAAACGACCAAGCTGAAGCTCATATGCACGTGTAACTCTGTTCAGCTCCAGGCCACGTTGCAGGAAAACGATAGATTCTTGTCGATCAAGGCATCCCACGATCTTAGAGGGGTAGCAGTGAGATTTCCGGGAAAGGCATCCGCCACCACTCATGGGCATGAAATCAAGATCGCTTCGATTTTTAGACTTTGGCAAGCACACGACATCATGCAGATAGCGCTTGGAAGAAATCACTGCCATTGGCTAGAAATGTCGTGGCAGGATGGCCGAGGCCAGCTCACTGCGTCCATCCCGCTTGATCAATGAAATGAGCTATCCATTGGTGTCTCTAGCAGAATGTCATTGAGCAACCGTTCGATAAGATCCAGAACCGGCTTCTAGTCGAAGTTTTCCAACCCGCTTCTTGCAAGGATGATCATATATATCCACATGCACGTCGCGGGCATGGACTTTCACTACTTCAGCCTGAAGCTTTTGCGACATCAAACGCACAGTACAAGCAGGTACGTTCCGATTTCGTCGCTGCAGCTCGTTCTCACCCTCTGCAGCAATGGATAAATCAGTCCGCGAGTCGAACCTCGGCAACGAGGGACAAATCCTATCAGATGAGAAGAACGCCGGCGAACGACGAGCTTCCGCAGTGCCTCAAATCCCCATTTACAACCAAGTCGAGCTTACCTCCGAGCTTGATCTCTCCATCGGCGCCATCCTCAAGGGCACCGCAGCGAAGCCTCTTACCCTATTCGAGAAGAAAGCTGCCTTGATCAATGCGGAGTTGGACAAGTTTGGCATGGGAAGATATCAATATTGCATATGGTTTCTGTGCGGCTTTGGCTACTTTCTCGACTTGGCCTGGGCTCAAGGTGTCGGCCTCATTGCCAGTGCCGTCTATCAAGAGATGGGCGTGCCTGACAGTAAGACTGGAACCATCTGGTCATGCGCGAATGCTGGCCTTGCTGTCGGCGCATTCAGTTGGGGTATCCTGGTCGACATAATTGGAAGAAAATGGGCTTTCAATCTGACCTGTCTCATAACTTCAATATTCGGCTTGCTATTGGTATGTACCATCCAATGTAATGTTGACAACAGTGCTGACTTCAATAGGCCGCTCCCAAGTACAATTACGGTGCTATCTGCGCCATCTACTTCCTGGCTTGTATCGGTCTCGGCGGCAACATTCCCATCGATGCCACAATCGCGCTCGAATTCCTTCCGCAGAGCCGGCGAAATCTCGTCTCACTCCTCTCCATGTGGCAACCAGTCGGCGTTGTGGTGGCTTCTGGTGTTGCGTACGGAACAGCTGCGAAGTGGAGATGCGGCGCGAAACTTCCCTCATGCCATGCCGTTGCGGATGGCGAAGCTTGCTGCACCGTCTCCTCCAACATGGGCTGGCGATATGAAGTCATCGTCCTCGGTCTTATGACTTTGGCCTGCTTCTTCCTTCGGTACTTTGTCTTCACCTTTCACGAGTCGCCTAAATTCCTCTTGAGCCGAGGCAGAGAAGCCGAAGCGATTGAGGTTCTTCACAAGATCGCCAAATTCAACCGTGCTTCTCCACCGACCATCACTTTGGACCTTTTCCAAGCTCTTGATGATACCGCTTCGCAGACTTCAGGTCCTAAGAGCGCTGCAGAGTTGAACAAAAACATTTTGAAGGAGTTCTTGTTCAGTTTCAGACATCTAAAAGGACTCTTCGCCAGCAGACTTCAGATCTTCATCTTCGTTCTTCTTGCAATTGCATATATGGTGGGTGCAGTCTTGATTCTTATGCTTACCTGCTAATCAGCATGACAGGGCGATTATTGGTCTTTCAACTTGGCAGGATCCTTCCTCCCAATTATCCTGCTACGCAACAATGTGGATAGTGGGACAGGAACAGTGACAGACACCTACAGGCAGTATATCTACATTTACACGCCTGGCATCATCGGGGCCGTCCTTGCATTGATTTCTGTTCAATTACCTTTGGTGGGCAGGAAATGGTCGCTCGTCTTCTCAGCAATCTGCCAGGGTCTTGCGATGGCCATGTACACGCAAGTCTACACAACCGCTGGTTACGTCGGTCTCAACGCACTCGAATATATCATGCAAACCGTAAGCTGCCCCTTCCTCTTGTCGTACTGGATTCTGACATGTGCAGTACTTCAATGCCGTTCTCTACGCCTCAGCTCCAGAACTATTTGACACCACCTACCGCGGAAGTGCCAGTGGCATGCTTTCATGTCTCGGACGAATCTCTGGCATCGTGGCACCAATCGCTGGTCAGTCGTATCTAGGTGCAAAGAGTGCCGGGATATTGTGGCTGGGTGCGGGAGGTATTTGGCTGGCAGCTTTCGTGATGGTCTTCCTTCCAGTCGAAATGAGGAACAGGCAGATGTTTTGATCAATTGCCAATCAACGGCATGCGAGTCATGGGCGTACCAGCGAACCTGATCGCAGTCCAAGGCAACGTTGATAGCAGATAGCTGGCGGCACAAGTACTGCTCAATCATCTTATGCTACTCCAATTTCATCGTCTGCACGACAGTGTGAAGCTCCTGCTCAACTTGACCGACATCGATCTGTGCTTTGCCCCTCCGAACCAATTCGACATCAGGCACGTTCGAGTGTTTCTGTCCTTCAAATATGGCGTCAATCTCCTCAAGTGTCTTGCCCTTGGTTTCGACCCAGAAGACAGCCTGCCACGTCAGCGATGCTTGTTGGGGTGAGCACTAAGACTTACAATGAGTGCAACAACAATGATATCCCAAGATCCATTCACGATATACATCTTCCATCCAATGTTGCTCAACCCAATCGGCATGATGAATACAAGGAGAACACTGCCAAGGTCAATGAACAGCCCTTCGGCAAAGACAAGATCGACTTACGCCAAAGCATTCAACATGAACGAGGAGAATGCAAGCCCGTTTGCTCGAATCGCATAATTCATGACCTCTGGCGGATAAAGGTACAACAATGGCGTCCAGGCAATTGAGTAGAAGCCCTGGAACAAGAACATGACTGCAACGTCGCCGTACACCAAGCCCTTCGACGCACCATCGGGATTGTCGGCGTACATCTTAGACAAGCCTCCGATGATGAACAGGCAAGTGATGAGAAGACATTGCGATAGTAGCGCAGTGGGCTTGCGACCCCAGCGTGCGATCAGTTGCGTACCAGCTAAAGCACAACCGAGACACCACACATTCAGTACGACGTTCTGTCAGGATCAGTACGACGCGCGAAAGATGTAGCATGCTGCTCACCGCTTTCAGCTGCTGATTGTAGCTTGTGATACCAGCCGTGTCAAGCTCTGGGCCAAGGTAATACGAAGCAATGATGTTACCAGCTATGCAGGAGAATGGCCCGGGGGACATTCCAATCAGAAGACGTTTCCTCGAGACTGGATGCTTGATGGTCTCTTTGAAAGTCATCAGATTCTCCTTTTCCCAGTTCAAAGTGTCGACAATCTCTTTGAACACTGCGATCACGACTGGATCGGCAAGGTTTCCATTCGCATTGGTCTGGGCGACGACGGTTCGTGCTTCTTCGTACAGCCCTTTGTTCACCAACCATCGTGGAGATTCGGGTCTTCAAGGTCAGCCTCGTCCAGAAAGCACAATCTTGAAGCACTTACATGAACGGCAACACGATGATGCACAACAACGAGAATATTCCTTGGAACAAGGAAGGTGCTCTCCATGCCCACGTCGACTGCCATTGGCCTGTTCCAAGAGTGATTCCAGCTGCGATCAATGCTCCGACGCTATTGCTATTAGCAGGGACCATGACGATACTGAGATTGTGCCTACTAGTAGAAATCATTCAACAATCCGACTCCCCATGCACGATACTTGCTCGAGAACGTCTCGGACAAGTAAACTCCCCCAGCAATACCAGATATGGCTGATCCGAAACCGAGGACAATACGCGCGACCACGAACATGGCGATGTTCTGGGCGGCAGTCTGGAGTAGAATGCCAACAAGAGTCAATGCTGAGCCCCAGAAGATGGCTGGTCGTCGTCCCAGCTGGTCCGCGATGACTCCCGAGACGATGGGACCAAAGAATCCGCCGATAAAGACTGAGGCCGTATTCAAACCAGTGGTTGCGGCATTCAGATTGAAGTAGTTGAGGTACGAAGGGAGAATGTTGAGGCCGTTTAGCATTGATCCATCATAACCACCAGTCTGGCTGGTGTCAGAAGAAGCCACGACACTTGATGAAGGCACTTACCGCTGACTGTACCATGGAACAGAGAATCAACAGAACGGAGAGCGTCATGGTTGATTCTGGCACCCATGCCGGCAACCATGTGCCGGTAGGAGTCTTCTGTAGCATCTTGATGTCGTTGCGATGTAAGGAAGTCTGGAAGTCAATGCTCCGGCAAGATCGGACATTCTAATCGCGCGAGACAGCTTGGGAGATAAAGCAAATGCTCCATTCCTCTTCCACCGGTGCCCCTCAATGGGGTGGTATCTCTCACCATCTCAAAGGCCATCTAAGTTGATAACGATCTGCATCCATGAATCCAACTCGACCAAGCAGACGCGGAGAAGAGCGAAAGGGCCTCTGAAAAGGCGAAGCTTTGTGGAGGACGCACGGCAAATCCCCGCCGCCATTAACCGCCTCGGCATAAAGGCTTGACCAAAGCTCCTGTCAGGCAAGTTCCTTGATTCGCATACGATAAGCCTATTCCAGATTGATCCACGCTTTCCAGAACGAGCTGCTGCAACGAGTTTGAGCCGATTGCACCGCGTCGAAGTCTGGGTGGCCTCACTCTTTCACGACCGTCCTCCAGCGACATCTTCAAGGTCAGCTTGAAGATGTCACTGCGTCCGTCCATTGCCATTGCAGGCCTTGCTTGCGAGACTTCAACCTTTACGCCCTCCAAAACGCTTGCTGCCGCGTTCTATCCCAAACGCGGCCAGGAGATCATTGAAAAGTATCCGTTCATCAGTGATGACTCTTCCCTGGGCAAAGCCGCGAAATGGCACGGTGCGCTTATCGGCCATGCTTTGCCAGGCGGCATTGTCACGCGTTCTGCTTTCGAGGAACTGGCAGGGGAGATCGTGGAGCGGCTGGAGGCGATTGTGTTAGCAACCGCGATTCAAGGCCTTTGGTACGACATTCATGGCGCCATGTGCGTCGAAGGCATAGATGATGTTGAGGCAGAGCTCCTCCGTCGCATACGACAAGTCATTGGCCGCAACGTAGTCGTTTCAGCATCGATGGACTTGCATGGCAATGTGAGTCGCCAACTTGCACATCAGACTGACCTTATTACATGCTATCGTACCGCACCTCACGTCGACGTTCGCGAGACCAAAGAACGAACTTGTCGTAATCTGGTTGAGCTATTGACAAGCGCACCGAAAAGCAGTGAGGGCGTCCCAGAGCTGCCCGTGAAAGGCTGGGTGCCAATTCCAGTTCTTCTTCCTGGAGAGCAGACTTCAACCCGAGTCGAGCCGGCGAAGCACATCTACGGTGCTGTCCCAAGTTCTGCCTCGAGATCTGGAGTGATTGACGCGGCGATCTGGGTCGGCTACCCATGGGCAGACGAACCCCGAAATCATGCCGTTGTGATGGTGACTGGTTGGGACAGGGACAGAGTGAAGGCTGAAGCTGAGAAGCTCGCACATACTTTCTGGGACGCTCACGAAGACTTCGACTTCGTTGGACCGACGGGCTCATTCAATGAATGCGTTGATGCAGCTCTCGCATCGGAAAAGCGTCCATTCTTCATCAGCGACTCTGGAGACAACCCGACCGCTGGTGGAAGTGGCGACATGACCTGGGGTTTGATGCATTTGCTGGATCGTGCCGAGTTCAAAGGACCTTCCGGGCCAGGCGTGATCTACGCGAGTGTACCAGGAAGAGAGGCGGTCAAGGCCTGCATTAAAGCAGGAATCGGTGCTAGCGTGACTGTGACTGCCGGTGCCGAAGTCGACGACGTCCATTCTGGGCCGATCACAATGACAGGTCGAGTACATGCGGTCAAGATCGGGGATAGAGATGCTCGAATTGAAGTCGTGCTACAGATTGGCAGTGTCTTTGCAATTCTCACCGAGCTGCGGAAGCCATACCACCACGAGCATGACTTTACCGAGCTCAATCTCGAGCCTCGAGCTGCAGATATCGTCATTGTGAAGATTGGTTATCTGGAGCCGGAACTGCACGACATGGCGGCTGACTGGAGGCTTGCCCTCACTCCAGGTGGAGTCGATCAGGACCTGAAACGACTTGGACATCATCGAATCCGCATACCGATGTTCCCTTTCGACAAGTTCCACGAACGACCGAACCTCAGCGCACGAATCATTCCAGCATCGCGCGATTCGCTGACTAGATCAGACGAATGACCATAAGCGCGATTCTCAGGGCCTGCGTTTTAATCTGAGCTGGACGAGGTTCAGACGAAGAATCTGAGCGGCTGTGACAAGGCGGTACACCACGCGCAAGTTACGATCTTCACAAAGCAAACATTCACTTTTCTACACCTGGTGACTGCGCCCAACAAATCCATCCACGAAGTCCTTGTTTTACGATCCGTCCTTTATCATTGTGCAATCATCCTCGCCCACCAGATCCTTCCTACAACGATGATCAACATTACCGAGGCTGCTTCTCGCATCGCTGGCGTGGGCAGAGAACATATCCTGAACGCCGGCGCCGCTGGCGTTTCGATCGCGAAGGACGCCTTGACCAAACAGGTGACCAAACAGGCTCCGAGAGTTGCAGAGTATGTCAAAGAGCAGATCGTCAATGCCGGTGTTGTAGGCCACGAGATCTTCGAGAGACACGCTCCGCAAGCTACAGAAAAGGTCTGGCATACAGGGTTTCAATGTTCTAGCTTTGGATAACCGTTCCATCAGATCGCGAACGCCGTGGCAAGCAGCGAACAAGTCCTGCACGCCGGTATTGCAGCGTTGGGGGAGGCGAAGCAAAACGAGATTCTGCACGCTCCTGAGGCTGCTGGAAATGTCCGCTCTGCTTATCGCCTCAATTTTTCAGCTTCAACTGACAACGATGCACAGGCTGGCGACTGGGTTTTCCAGAACCCCAAGCTTGCCACAGGCGCAGGCGTAATCGCGTTTGGCGTTACTCTTGTCGTGTGCCCTGGTTGTGCAACAGCACCACTTCTTTCTACCGCAGGCTTCGGCGCTGGAGGTGTCCAAGCAGGTGATTCATCTTGTCGTCCCTTCACCGAATCCTCACTTACTGATCAGGGTCCGCGGCTGCCGCCGTTCACGCTGGTATCGGAAATATCGTCGCCGGTTCCGCCTTCGCGATCGGTCAAAGCGCAGGTGCTGGTGGTGCCGGTCTTGCAATCGTGAATGGAGTTGCTCAAGCTGGCGGTGGTGTGCTGATCGCGGCTGGTGGTGGCATGGCTCTGGGAAAGTCAAAAGATGAGGAGGAAGATAATGACCCAGCCATTGATACGAAGAGTCGCTTCGATGAGTCCAAGACGGAATAATGCCCGGCGTCGGCCTGCGGATCCGGAAAAAGAGTCCTGCAAGACCAAATAACCGGAAGAGCATTGGAATGGAATTGGCAGCAGCCTGCTCGTAGAGTGAGAATAATGCCGGCGCGAGCATGGAATGTATAAGCTGAGGAGAAGCCTGGTTCAGCCAACAGTCTTCGCTTCTGATTCCAATTCTTGAGTCCGAGGACTTGTGATCTGCAGATCATTCCACAGCGTCTGCGGAGCTGGCAACTGAGAGTCTACCATTCTTTTCCGTAACACAGCCAGAAAATGAGAGTCCGGCCCCCCAACATCAATGAGCACTTTCTCCAATGAATGTAGTGAGGTCCTCGAGTCTATCAATAGTCCTTTGGTCCCGGCCGAGGCAGGCGCGCAGAGTAGTACATCCAGCAGCGAGTCGGCCATGCGAAAGATCTTGAGTTCCTGCCAATCATCAGTTTTTGCGAGGAGCGCTTCTGACGCATACTTACCATGCCATAACCGTGGGGCTGCACCGACTTCCAAGACACCTTCTCGAGCGTTGAAAGCATATCATGCGCGATTGATGCAGGCAATAAAGCCGAAAAGGCCTGATCCTGAGCACGGCAAAACACCGAGAAATGAGCAATCGTGTACTGCCAGAGGAGTATCCGGATCCAGTTTCGAGTCGTCACGATATCGACCTTCTGCGATTCATCAAGTTCCTCTCCCAAATCCTGGCGTACAAGGTCATGCTGTAAAGTTGACACCCTATCCCTGGGGCGCAACGGCATGAAAGCATCATTTGGCGATGGCGTAGATTCGAGAAGATCACCGTCAAGAAAGGTGAACAAGCGTGTCAACGCAATGAATGCCGGCATTGGTGCGCTGTCGTATCCCTCCACAGGATCCGCAACCGGGAATTCGCTTATCGGTCGAAGAGTTATTGGCAAATCGTTCTGAATGCAATAGGTCCTGAAGAAATCGTGAGTCACCCCAATCCAATGCACTTTCTCGAACATACCTCTCAGAGATGAACAGAATCCAGAAGATCCGCAGTCTGATCTGATGTTCTTTCGGGGACAAAGTCGTATACGAAGCCGGCTGATGGAGTTTCAAACCATGGACGTAGGTGAGTGTCTCTCGCAGATAGAACCCAGCCGTCCGCAACTTGTCAGCGTTTGCGAAATAGATATGAAGGAAAAAGGAGGTCAAGAGGGATGACAAGGTGAAGTGCTCTTGGTACTCGAAGAGGCGGCGCAGTCTCTGACATTCTGCCGCAAACTCAGACGAGGAAATCGACTCAAACGAGACGACATGCTCCGGGAGTCGCAATTGCGCAATGACTGCCGAGCACAGTGCTGCTGCAAGCGAGAACGATTCGTAGTCGTCCGGGTGGTTTTTGAGGCGGGCCACAAGTCCATCGTAAGAGACAACAGGCCAGACCGAATACAGCCGCTGGCGGAAGATTTTTAGAATTCGCTCGTAGACTTTGAATGGGATCGCAGTGGAATGGGTGGAGCAGGAGGGACTCGCACTTCGTAAGGAAGATTCCTCCGGGGGAGTCGGCAAAGACTGTTGACTGCTATTTTCTTGCAATGACTTCTGAAACTGCTCAATCCTCAGGCTGGTGCCCGGCCTGGGGCCTTTCGGACCTCTTTTCCGCCGTAATCGCAGGAAGGTGCACGAGGTAGCTCGATGTTTGCACTCTAAGCAGGGCTGGCCCCCAGCACATCTGACTCGCCGAAGTGCACACCCGTCGCATGGGTGGGAAGTTCGCATGTCGTGGTTCATCAGAGAAACCATCCGTCATATCACACCTGCCAGCGACAGTGGCCGACGCAATGGAGAGGCCACTGAAATCGATGTCGAGGGGGAGGATTTGACTTTCAGCTGGGCTTTACAGTGTAGATGCAGGATGGTATGATAGCACTCAAGGTGTTGCAGTGAGGCCGGGCATATCAGGAACGGGACAGCGTCGACGAAGCGGTCCAATGAGCAGCAAGTTGCATTAGTAAGTTGCATGAGTGTCGCTTTGTGCGGTTGAGGTTTCGTACAAGTCACTTGCTGAATGCAACATCACGCTGAACTCGAGACTGCGGGGCAAACCGCAGTCTCCGGAAATGGACAAAATTGCGGCCGGCCATTCGGGATGTAATTAGATGCCAAAACGAGAACAAAACCATTGTCGTAAGAAGCAACTTTTGGTAGGAACAACGTCCCGACTTTCATTCTCCCATTCCGTCAGCACGACACATAAGAATGCATTCGTACTCTTCCAAAACGCCGGCACCTCCGCCTATGGCTTTCCACAACACACCTTGAACTTCTTGTTACTGCCGCACGAGCAGGGATCATTTCTTCCGACCTTGACTTTCGCATAACCTGCCGTCGAACCACCGCCACCGGCAGCAGCATTCGGAGATATTGCAGCCCAGATCTCAGGATATGAGCCTCTCAGCCTACTTGCGATGAACTTGGGAGACATTCCGTCGCCGTCTTTGATCTCCACGTTGCCGCCGTGTTCAACAAACCACTTCAGAGCCGTGATAGCCTTCATCTTTGTATCAGGACGCACCATGACTGCATCATGTGCTGCTGTGCAACCGTAACGATTGCGCAAATTGATATCTGCACCAGCATCTACCATCATCTGTGCAAATTCGAGATCAAGGTAGGGTTTCGTCGAAATCGAGTACATCAACGTTGAAGTGCCGGAGAGATCTGTCCCATCAACAGGAATCTTGAGATCTGCGATGAGGTATTTGGCAATAGCAAGAAGTTGAGGGCGCATGTGCGGGAACATGACTGTTGCAGAGAGCAAGACGTTGTAGATGGGTATGTTTGTCGATCCCCATCGTTGATCTGTCAGTTCTTTTGCTGCCAGATCAATTCCTCCGAGATTGTCGCTTCGTTCTTGGACACGACGCTTTAGAGCATCGAGACTGGCTTGCCGAAGGGCAGATCCATATGGATCGTTGAGATCCGTCTGAAAGTCGCAATATTCAGCAGTGCAAAATGTACGGAGAGCCTGAGAGTCAGCACCGGAGAGGATGTCGCTGGAGCTCTTCAAGTCATCGATGGATCTGCTCCCTGAGTCAGAAATTGCTCCATCTGGGAATGTAGGAGCAGGACCTTCGAGATTGGCGGCCATAGCTGGCAGCCATTGCGTTGAACATCTTGACACTTGAGAAGCGAAGCCTGCGAAACGAGAGAACCGATTCTGAAGACTTGAACGGCAAAGGTAGAGCAATGCAAGTCTGAGGCAGTGGGTTCTCGGGAAAGCAAGTGAATGCTTGCTATTGTTTGTCACAGTTTCATTCACCGCTCCTCCGTGCTTGGCAGCTGCAGACCAAACCCTGCATAGAGAGGCAGACAGCTGAGCAAGTCTCAATGGGTAAAGCCACAACACGGGCTGAAAATATTCATGACAAGCCCTGTACCAGTTCTAGGAGCCGAGTCGGCCGGCTTTGAGGGTTTCATGCGGTGCTAAGGCCAGAGGAGTAGCCAGGAAGGACGGCGAAGCCAGGTACATACCTATCGACGATGACAGCATGTAGACAGTTGAGGCACGATAGGACAAGCTTTGGCTTCGTGTCTGACTGGCCCAACAGTGCAACTCATTTTCCAGGGACGAGAGAAGTTGTTCAGACTACGCTGAGGAGCAGCACTATTGTTGAGTATCGAGTGCAATGTGCCTCGTGGTGCCTCTGCCTCCTGAGCAAAGCAGAACCCCAACAAGTATCAATTCCGGATCGCGGGAGGTGTTGTGCATCTCGAGGTCCACCGTGCAACATGAAACCAAAGCTCAACGATTCACAGTAGACCAGCACCTCGACCGACGACGCTCATGTATGAAAGTCCAAACTCGGGGCTCTAGCTTGGATGTCATGTCACCAATCTCCCAGCTGAAACCATCTCTTGCTGAGTCGCGCCTGTCGCCTTTCACCATCCTGCAGGCAAGAATGCTCGAGCCTCAGAAATATGAATCACTCTGATCGGTTGTGGGGAGCTGTAGGCTGGCATTGGAAAGGGTTGCATGGTGTGAGCGGAAGGAAGGTGAACGTTGACGCGAGAAAGCCCGCTTGAGGCAATGACCGCGTCTTCCAGAACGAGGTGTTGGCCGTGACGAACGACGAACAGTTCGAATCATGCTCGTTGAGCGTCATCAATGTGGTTCGGGAGCGAACGTCAAGGAGGAGCTCGAATTGAGGCCAAGCTCTGCACCGAGGGGGGAAGGTTTGCTGTGGGGAGCCGAGGTGTAACCCTATCGCGCGGATTCGGAGGTTATCAAGCCAGATCGTGCGAGGGGTGCAAATTGCACAGGGGCTCGAAGGTTCGTGGTCGTCCGACAGTGATGAGGGCGTTCGGGCCACGACGTGGGTAACTAGGCAGAGCAGAGGTTGGAATGGTCGGTGCGCAATAGATTCCAAGAAGCCGCCTTCCCTAAGTCAATTAATTCATGAAAAGCGAGAGTGAAAGAGACAGGATGAGAACAGAGAAGAATGCATCCAGCGCGGCTGTGCCATCCAAAGGCGTACGAGGACCGTTTGTCTAGCCAGCGGAATAGAAGGATACCCTTTGACTACCATGTTGACCTTGCTCTTCCTCCTCTTCATCCGCAGGAATTATGGTAATCAACAAGAATACCGAAGCCAAGGAACGAAGGAGGATTGCGGAAGTAATGGGTTCGTTTCATATGCGCTGGCAGTCGGCCTGATGCGTGATGACAGAGAGCACGAATTTGCTTCCGCTGGAAGTAAGCGCATCTCTTTGGTGTGACACAGACGGTACACGGCAATTTGATCTGGATCCGGAAGAAAAGTCGATGCTGTTGTTACACAAATATGGTGAAAGAACTACAATATGCAGGAGCGCAGTCTGAAAGCCGCGGAGGCACCAAGGGCAACTTGACCGACCTTTCAACACCCTTCCACTTCCACTCCGTTTCCTTTTCAACAACTTGAACTTCACCGAACAGTCTGCGCCGTCCGTTATGTCTACTTCCTCAACATTATACTCAGGCGCAGACTCATATGACATGTCACCTCGACGGTCAGACCTCTAACCACCGAGCACCAACCGTAAAGTTTCCGCCGGAGAATCAATCTCGTCGCCGATCCTCCTGATCCCTTGAATTCTGACCGTTGTGACCTGGCTGTTTCGCCTTCACGCCCATCTTCGCTTTCTCAAACCTCGACCCCGCCCCCGAACATTGGCGCACTCAGGCAACTGGTGCGGTGGTTGGCGCTACGAGTGCACTGGGAAAAGAAGCTCAAAAGTAAGATCATTGGCAATTTCCACGGGCGCAAGAACTGGCGAATTCCGGGGCTTCACGCTGATCCACCTGATACCACGCCATGCCTTTTCTGTCCGCAAGCTTACCCCCTGACACCATCTCCTCTCAACGACCAGCTTCTCTGGCATTTTCCAAGCACATCTTTCTGCTCTGTCAAAAAACCGCCTGCAACTTCCGCGTGCTTGACGTGGTTGATCCCGCGTCCGTGTCCCAAGATTGGCATCTCGGTTCAAGGCTCATCTTGCAGAGACAACAGAAGATCCTGGTCTCCTCAGGCCGAGTCTCTGACCAAATATAATCATGGCTCTCCTCCCACTATCCTCGACTAAGACAGGTCCACACCAGCGCATCACCATTAATGGCATAGTTCAAAGGCTGGTTCCTGGAGCCACTCTCATGGTTCCCGGCGCTCTGATCAGGCTGGCCAATCTCGGGGGTTGAGAAAAGCCTCCAACCCCAGAGGTAAATTGATATAGGTCCCTTACCCACGTCGTCTGTTTACTTCTCTCTTCTTCTCTCTTCGCACGCATTACGTTTCCTCCAGTCACTCCTTTTAGCGGGCATATCTGCCTGCGTCCATTCGTTCATTATATTATGCGTTCTTTTATTTTCGTCGCCGCCGCTGCTGCAGGCCTTGCGACTGCTTCCGAGACGGCAAACTGGTCGAGCGATGTCACTGTCACCGCAACTGCTACTCGAACCCACACTTTCTGTCCCGTCACACCGGTGACAACCTGCGATGCGGCAGACTCGACCGATGTGAGCGGAGGTCATGGAGGAGATGCTTGGTACTCGCACTGGCAGTCACAGAAGTCCAATTTCGGTCTCTGGGAAGACTGGAATACGGTTTCAAACACTGCCAGCACGACCACAACCTCCGGCTCAGGACCGGGACCAACATCCTCCTACACCACCACAACCACCAGCGGTAGCTCGACAAGTTGCCCGACCTACACACCTCCCGTCAATGCGACCGATGACATTTGCAACTCTGCAGCAGATCGTTCCAAGTGGTGCGACTGGAAGAGCATTGAGGACGACTACTACGAGGATTACAGCACGGGCGTTACGCGCGAGTATACCCTTGAGATCACAAACACTACCCTGGTCTATGATGGTACAGGCCCCAAGCTCGCTCTGGCTGTGAATGGCCAAGTTCCAGGACCTGTTATCGAGGCCAACTGGGGTGATATCCTCAAAGTCACTGTGATCAACAAAATGGCCGACAACAGCACCTCCATCCATTTCCACGGAATCCGTCAGCTCGGCACGAATGATCAGGATGGTGTTCCGGGTATCACTGAATGCGGTATTGCTGGAAACGGCGGTTCGCGCACATACACATGGAAGGCCAGCTCATATGGAACCTCGTGGTACCACAGCCACATGTTCGCTCAGTACGGTGATGGCATCCGTGGACCCATCGTGATTCACGGACCAGCGACTGCCAACTACGACTATGACTTGGGCACTGTCATGATTGATGATACGTAAGTGGTCTCCAGGCCGCGCTGCCAAAGCCAGTTGCTAACTTCCTTCAGCTACACTAACACCGCCGCTGCTCAAGCTGCCGTCATTGCCCATTTCGGTCCTGGTGGCTCATTCAACACCCTGTTCAATGGCAAGAACAAGAACCCAGACCCAGTTGGTCCAGGTGGTTCTCCATTCTCGTGGGGTCTTAAGCCATGCAGAAAGCACTTGTTCCGCATCATCAACAGGTAAACCTATCGCTTTCTCGGTACGTCGGCTTTACTGACCACGATGTAGCTCCACACAGAACAGTTGGATCGTCAGCTTTGACTCTCATGTCATGACTGTCATTGCCGCCGATTTCGTGCCCATCGTTCCTTACGAGACCACCGCCCTCTATATTGCCAACGGGCAACGATACGACGTTATTGTTGAGGCTGACCAGATTCCGGGCAGCTATTATGTCCGAGCAGTCATTCAGACCGCATGTCCTTCCGGCGGTGCAAACTCGGGTCTTGGAACTGCCAATGCTATCATCAACTACGAGGGAGCCACTCCTGTCGAACCCATCAGCAACACTGCGATTACCAATGTCACAGCCAATGTCTGCCAGGATGAGCCTCTTGCTTCCTTGGTGCCATACCTGAAGAAAACCGCTGGTAGTGCCACCGCTTTCCAGGCGTCTGCATCCACTGTTCCCGCAGGTACTATTACGGAAGTCGCAACCAATGACGATGGCACAGTCTTCAACTGGTTCATCAACAATGCAGTCATCAACGTCAACTACAGCCAGCCCAGTCTCAAGACTTTAGCTGAGCACGGTTCTAACGACCTTCTCAGCAACTCCATCGTCCTCAGCCAAGCCAACCAATGGGTCTACTTCGTCATTGTGAACCAGTTCTTTGTTGCTCATCCTCTGCACATTCACGGTCACGATGTCTCGGTTCTCGGCCAAGGTGTTGGTATTTTTACTCCTGATATGATCAGCTCGTTGAACTTCGATAACCCAACCCGTCGTGACACTGTCATGCTTCAAGGTTCTCCCGCTCCTGGCCAGCCCTCGGGATACACTGTCATTGGTTTCGAGACCGATAACCCGGGTGCTTGGCTCATGCATTGTCACATTGCTTGGCATGCTGATGGTGGTCTTGCTCTGCAATTCATTGAGAGACCAGACGAGATCACTACCGATGTATATGTCAATGCCGACTTCGAGAACGAATGTTCCGCTTTGTCGGAGTACGAAGCTAGCTGCCCATGGGGTGCCAAGACATCTGGTCAATCTGGCTTGAAGGCTCGTGGCTACTCTGATACCTTGGATTTCGGATTGTGGAATGGTGGTTCCAAGATGAACGTCGAGACGCACCGCAAGCGATACGCCCACCATCACGCTCACTAGAGGGTCACCCTCCGGTCGAATGTACTCGCATGCAGCAGCAGCGGTGAAGTGAATAACGGGGAAACACTGATAATGCACAATTCATGTATGCTAGCATTTTGTCTTCGTACCTCTTGTCCAACTCTTTCAACGTGGGATCATGAGACATTTTGAACATAGGGTGATGAGTACAGCATCATTGCCAAATTCTCGCAAGCAAGATGTCTGCAGTTCCTTGCATAATGCATGATGTTTCCGAAAGCATTGCGTCTCCATGTGATCTGGATGTGCTGGGTTGTTGCAAGCGCTACGATATTGGTGAATGCGGGATGTCTTGATGTTTCTGGAGGCAACGGCCACCTGCTACAACCTCATTTTCTCTCAAATTCCACGACAACCAGATGTCAGCGCTGTCAACTGGGAACCATGCTATTTCCCCTTCAGAGGCCAGTCTTCGCAGCTATGTTCCTCTCAGTAACGGCAAACCAGGTGAGTTCAGCAGAAGCCTTGGCCAATTTGCTCTTTGCACCGGTTGAGCATGACCTCGGGTGTTCCCCAACTTCACTTTCTCCAATAAGATATGTGTCATCAACCAACCCATCCGCACATATTGCTCTCCACGTCTGCTCCAGGAGGTGGAGGGAGGATCTCCACCTGGAGAATAGCCATGAGGTCCCACGCCTCCATTGTTCCCAAATCCAAGCTCTCTCGAAGCCCATGCTGCGCTAATGCGGGGTCCAGACCTCTCCCGACGTAAAGCGCGGCCTCGTCGTTTATATCCTGATACGCTCGAGTTTGTCCATTGCCTCATTGCAATCACTGACTTACCAGATCTATCACCGCCGACAGGCACTGTCGAGAAGTTGAAGTCTGTGAGGAGGACGCACGGCATAGCGACATTGCAAAATGGCGGCCAGCAGTGTGCTCACCTCATTTCGTCTTGAGGAAGTCTCAGTCCTCAGGATGTTCCTGGCGAGTGCAGTGATACTCCCTGTCATATTCGTTGTCGGCTTCTACCTTTATGTCACGCCGAGCTCACTGAAGGACTCGCGCCGAAGACACCTTCCGCCCGGCCCCCGTGGTCTACCGTTCCTTGGCAACTTCTTTGCAATGTCCAAAGCTGAGACATTCCGGTTCCAAGCTCGCAAATGGGCGAAGCAATATGGCGATGTCTTCTACACCAAGATGGGCGGAGCAGACTACATCTACCTCTCATCTCCAACCGCGGTAAAGGAACTGATGGATAAGAAGTCCGGCATCTATTCGTCGCGACCCCCGGCTCCCCTTGCAAGTGACGTGGCCTCAGCTGGGCGGCGACAACTCTTCATGCCCTACGGACCAAAGTATCGCGTTGTTCGGAAGATAGCGCATCAGCTGCTCAACATCACGGTCTCGACCAGTTACCAACCAGTCCAGGATCTCGAATCCAAACAACTGATGCACGATCTGCTGCAAAGCCCCGAGCTTTTTTACGACCACAATCGTCGCTATTCCTCGAGTGTGATTCTTACCGTCGCCTATGGGCAGAGGATGGCAGACTGGGACAACCCGCTCGTAAAGAAGATTTACAGTGTGGTAAACAATCTCCAGCAGTTTTCTGCCCCTGGTGCTTTCCTCGTCGACACTTGGCCCTCATTACGGCATTTCCCTCAGTGGATGTTCGGCAATTGGAGGAAGTTTGGAGAGCAGTGTTTCGCCCACGATTCTGTGGTCTACCTCAAGCTTTGGGGTGACTTGCGGAAAGATGTCGATGACGGAAAGGCAAATCCGTGCTTCGCAAAAGATTTCTACCTCAGCAATCCTCAGAAACTGGGATTGGACGAGCTTCAAGCAGCATATCAGACTGGAGGTCTCGTCGAGGCTGGGTCCGAAACTACGTCAGCTTTCCTGAACTCTTGGATTCTGGCCATGACTCTGAATCCTCATATTCTGAAGAAGGCACAAGATGAAGTTGACCAAGTCGTTGGTCCTGACAGGTTGCCGAGCTGGGAGGATGAACCGAACCTACCCTATCTGAGAGCGATGATCAAAGAACTGCTGCGGACCCGGCCCCCCAACAAGTTCGGCATGCAACACTATACGACGGAAGATGACTGGTACGAGGGCTACTTCATTCCAAAGGAAACAGTCGTGGTATTGAACTGGTGGTAAGTGTACTGTCTTTCATTGTGAAATCAACCTAACATGTTGCCAGGCACATCAACTACGATCCAGAACACTGGGAGAAGCCGGAAGAGTTCATGCCCGAACGCTTTCTGGGCTATGATCTACCAGCGGCTGCCTACATCAATATCGCGAACCCGAATGATCGAGATCACTTTTCCTACGGTGCGGGGAGACGAGTATGTCCAGGTGTCCATGTGGCGGAAAAGTCGCTCTATCTGAACATCGCCCGCGTGCTTTGGGCATTCAATATCTCGAAGAAGGTGGACAAAGACGGGAAAACCATCGAGCCGAATACCGCAATGGTCCCAGGCTGGATGACGATTCCTCAACCGTTCGAATGCTCCATCACTCCCAGATCTGAGAAGAAGGCGGCGTTGATCACACAAATTTGGCAGGAGGCTAAGATGAATCTTGACAAGAAGTCGTAGAGTCTAGGCTTTGCCGAAGCAATGTAATGCCAGTGATCAATCTACCCCATCTTTTCCCTTTCTGGCGATGTGGGGGAGGCGTTCGGTTCTTCCGCCACGGTGGACGAGGCTTGCGCTGGTCGGATTTTCTCCTCGCATGACCACAGACAGCTTCCATGAAATCACTTTTGAGATCATAGAGTGTATCTTCGTTACGTTGCAACTACTTGCAGGTGGTAGGATGGCGATATCTGCCTCCGTCACTGTTTGCCTGGTCCTTGAATCGCCTGACGAGGCTGGGCTTATTCACTCCGCAGTGGCCGCAGTGCAGGGGCATGAACGAAACCCATATGGTTTGGTTGATCGCTTGTCAGTCTGTACGAGCTCAGGAAGTTGGCAATCATGTTGGTCAGGCTGTGGAGCGCAGAGTGTGTGGCAAAACAGGCAGGTGACACCGAACGAGCACGAATGTCAATCTGCGGTGTCTAGGACTAAGCTGTGCCGAGATAATCATTCTGGATAAGGGACTTGTAACTCTAGAGCGAGAGTCGAAAACTTACATTTGCTTCCGTTCGCCACGCGTCTATTTTGTCCTTGTCTCTATCCGCCAGCCAGACGCCGTGTCCATTTGAACAGTCCCAGTCCTTGCGTGTTGTGACGACAAGACTATCAACCCTGCCACCGGACCTTCCCAGCCTTGAGCAATGTGATCACTCCTAGAGGAACCTGAGCCGCATCCACAATCTGTACGCTGCCATATTTCTCCACAATCTGAGCACCGTAGACAGCAAGCATCCACTTCCAGTATGGCTGTATCGAGTTGAAAGACTTGAGAATTCCCGCAGATCTGGACCGCGAATTGGGCAGCTTGTCTAACCACGCCGTGATCTCCTTAGTCTGAATCACTTCGAACTCGGTCGGGACGTCAAGCAAACGGACGTATGCGTTGTAGAGATTAACGGATCGCTCCTCGCGATACTGCATATACTCATCCTTCGGCATGAACTGCTCGCCGAACCCGGGTGACGATGAGGTCAGCTTCCGTGGTCGTCCATAATTCCTGATGTGCGAGTCGAAGTCGACCTTGGCACTGATGTAAGACTTCTCTTCTGCATCAAGGCATTTCGCCAGAATCCTCTGGGGTGACTGCCGCATCGTCTCTCTCATGCAGTAAAGCGCCACCAGCGGGTTGCGTAGCTCCATGCCGCCTAGTTGAACAGGCCAATACCACACCCCATCAGGAACGTCCTGCACGCCGAATCGCTCTCGAGCGAGCTTTCCAAGGTAAGCGGTGACTGATTGGTCGGGAAAGAGTGCATTCTGGACTCGCACAAGTGTGTTAATCATGTTGTCGATGTGGTCGCGACCGAACGCATAAGAGGGTTTGCCGAAGTTGTTGCTGAAGAACCGTGCCAGATAAGCGTTGTAGGCTTGTATGTAGGAAAAGATGGAGGTGCAATGTGACAACTGTCGACGGAGTTCTTCGATATGTTCGTCCACCATCTGCTGGTCGATGACAAACTGAGCTCGGGCAGCCTCAAGGCGTAGAAAGCCCCAGCGAACATCGCCCTTTGGCAAGCGGACGTCCGTGGTCAATGAACGCCCCTCATCTGCCCCAAGGTCCGATTGCTTACGGTCAACCTCCGAGTTGATTCCATTGTTGAACACAACACTACCTGTCTTCTCCTGGTTGAACTTGATACCCATGACCGAAGCGAAGGTTGTCATCGCTTGCCAACCTCGAATGCAGAGGTCCTCGGTGCCCCAAAACCAGAAGTCATCGTGAAGGCGGTAGAGATAGCTCTGCGTAGCACAGTTGACAGCGAAATCCATGACGAAGAGGATGAGCTCCCCAAACGCATCGCTGAGCGCGTGCGACATTGGCACACCTCGCTGCCGCGTGTGATACTGTCCATCTGGGCCGTCCTGGACAAACCGCATTGGAGCTTGGAGGAATTCCTGGAAGACGCCCAACCACACTGTGTCAACGCCGAAGAATTTCAGAACCGCGAAAATGGTGCCGTGCGGAAGAGAGGGCCCAAACCACTCAAAGTCAGATCGAATGACTGCGTGCGAAACTCCAGGCCGAAGGTGATTGGCGACAAGAGCTTCGGTGATGAGCAGATGCAGAAGGCCTTGCTTGGTCTCAATCGGGTTCTTCCTGGCAGACCCAGTGTCCTCATCGCTGTCGTATCCTCGGGTACCCTCTGATTCCGTAATTGGCAGTTGTGACATGAAATAATCCTGTGCATATTGCTCCTTTCGTTTGGCTTCGACAGTTTCGACTGGACTCGAATCTTCGCTCAAAAACCACCGACGGCGGTCTCTATCAGTCTGCGGAATACCCCTGGCCGCAGTCCGCCATGCAGCAGACTCAAAGAAATGGGTCAGGCAGGATCGGAAATGGACAGCCCATTTCATACCGATGGCGTGGAGAAGCAGGGCATCCAAGATATCCTCGTCCATGAAAACACGATACTTTCCATTGAGTTGCCGTCGCTGTTCAACCGAAATGGCCCCGTTGGTTGTCGACCACTTCCAAGTCTCCAAGGACTTGAAGCGCATGTTGAGTACATCCGCAACCTCTTGCAGGACAGCGGCGTTGTGTTGGAAGGACTTGAGGATGGCTGCTTTTTCGTCGGACAAGAGATCGGTCTTCAAAAGCCCCCGGATGGCGTTCTTCAGATCGTCGGTGTCAAAGAGTTCAGCAGTGAAGCGTAAGCTGTTGCAGAACTTGCGTGTGGAGGTCTCCATCTCTTCGAAGTGCTTTGCAACAGTTCCGGGGGCTTTGAATAGCTGGGTGAGGTAGTTCTGGACCGCGCGATCGTCCACGTCGGAAGCCGTGAAGACGATGGATTCCCACTGCGCCCGCTGTTCATGCATCTCCTTTCGGCCCACACTTTCAAATGAAGAGTCCTCCATCACTGTCGCCTCAGACTGGCCTGGTCCTGAAGTCTTGGTGTCGGAAAGCCACTCGGTGACAAGCTCGGAGAAGAACTGTGCATGCTCATGCTGGACGCTGTTGAGTTGTAGGTGTTCCGCCAAATCATCGTGGATCTGGGCGACGAGCTCAGGGGCAAAAGCAGGATCTTTGGCGGCTTGTCGGAGGAACAGCTGTTGGTTTCGACGGGTGTTTGCGAGATCGGAGGAAGCAGAGGTGTGAGAGTCGTCGTCGTCAGAGGAGTCGTCTTTGACGACAGGAATGCCGGCTTGACGACAGGTACCTTCGAGTAGCTTGCGAGTGCGCTCGAGATCATCAGTGCACGGCTTGACTTCACGAATGATCTGATTCTTGGATGCCTCATACTGGTCACGCTGCTTCTTGAGCTCCTGGATTTTGGTGGAGGTAACGGAGCGAAGAGTCTCTGGCAAAGCAGAGGAAGCCATTGCTACTATGATGTGAAGTGGAATTCTGAGATGCAAAAGAGAGAAAGAGTTGGAGTGAATGGGTAAGGATTGATGTTGCAGGTGAAACTGGATTGATGTGGTTGACAGTGAACGAGAGGATGTGATGTAATGGGAAGCGAACGCTGAAAGGAAATGGAGAGGCACTTATACTATAGAATCAGGCAGCAGGGCACGAAATTTCGAAGGCACTGACTCACGAAGACTCATATTCGCGGTTGGCCGAGGACGGTCTTCTAGGCCACAAATGTTGTTTATTCGAGCTTCTGATATGGCCTACAAGAATTGAGTTTCAAGTGAAGGAGCAACATGCTGGCTGGCGCGCTCTAGTCGTCGATCACTGCTGTGGAGTATTGATGCATAGACGCAATATCGTCATTCCATGCCCCAAATGTTGTCCTCGCTAATGGCCAACAGCCTCCATTCTCCAGCAAGAGCATGCGACCCTCGATCTTTCTTCTGCTAGGGTAGAGGCACTGCCACCATGATTCCGCCGGTGTTGCCTGAGTCCGTGCAGTCCACTTCCTCCCTTCTGCCATGGACGCTTCGCCCGAGACGCCCTCGTCCGCCAGTTCAAAGGTGATCATCCAGTGCACCGATCCCAACGATCTTTTCGGGCGTGTCGAGCCTCGTCTGTCGTCCAGGAGCCCGTTACGCAACCTGCATTGGAAAGCTCCGAACCGGCCCCTCCGATCGATCCCCAATCTGAATATTTCCTTGACCCGCGAGGACAAGTCACCGGGTGCGCCATCATCAGCCCGCAGGCATCAGATCCCTGGCCTGCGCGAAACGCCCTACGTCAAGCTTTATCTGGTACGATGCGACGACAAGGAGACGTATAAGGAGAAGGTCAGGAAAGAGGTCCGTTCGTGGATCAAGACGCAAACAGTGTCCGGCGACAACAAGGCTTCCAGCAAGAATCAGGAGGGACACGATGCATCAGAATGGTTGATCTTGCATGTGGTATTGCCCAACACCCCGGCGGCCAGCCAGCCGAAGTCTTCGAAGCATATTTCCGTGGAGGCGTCCGAGAGCACCGACAGTGTCAACAGCAAATCGAAGTGGCCGGGCAAGGGCTCCTCAACGATTTTCGACAAACTGAGGGCCGATTTCAGCAATTCGAAGACCTCCATAGCCCGCGTGGCTCAAGTACGCCTGCTCGAACCGGGAGACAAGTCCACAGCGCTGACGCCGGCGGAATTGGAAGAACAATGGCAAGACCTCATAGACAGTCTCAAATCTTGCATTCTACGTTCCTTCGACGCCCGTGTCACGCAATACGAATCGGATATCCGCGACAGAGACAGCCAGAGGCATCTGCCCGGCTGGAACTTCTGCACATTTTTCGTCTTGAAGGAGGGTCTCGCGAAAGGCTTCGAAAACCTGGGCTTGTTGGATGATGCTCTTGCAGTCTATGATGAGCTTTCCTTGGGTCTTGATGTGGTCGTCAAAGACCAATTTCAAGCCGATGACAACGATGACAGCGGAGCGTTGTTGACTTTCTCGAAGGATTCGAAGGGTCTTCTGAGAGCCGCTTTGGCCACCGAGATGGAGGAAACCTCGACCAGTGTTCCAGACCTACCTCTGGAGCTACAGCAAATCTTCACCGTGGATCGCGAATATTTCCCATTCGATGTAGACAAGAAGAACTACCGGAACCTGATATTGTCCAACGATGTCTCAGCTCTCGACCTTCGCATCTATCTTTTCACTCGAGAGATGGAAATTTTGAACAAACAAGCACAGTCCGAACCGGCCAAAGCCTCTAGCAAACCAAACGTGGATCCTATGACGCTCTCGGACGTTGTGGAACGCGCCACCCAGTTTATCGGTCTTGCTGGGCGCGCTCTTCGCTTTGAACTCTATCATGCCTGGGGCGGGCACGAGGGTTTGAGTGAAGCCGAGTTGCACAATCAGCGTACTGTCACGGGCAATATTGTAAGCATTTGGCAGTGGCGCGCCGCCATGCAGATCCTGGCACAAGCAGTACCCGCAATTGATTTTGAAGACGAACATGCCCCTCACGCGCTTTGCCTCGATGCTGTTGAGCTCACTCAGAACTCCGATTCTGACACAGTACGGCATCCTACCGATATTGCCGGTATGTCTTCGAGGATGTCTCCTGGTCTGGAACGATCTCCTTCGCGCGAACGCTCCCAGGAGCGGAGCAACAGAAACTCTGTGCTGCCTAATGGCACGCATTCCACACACTCCATCAAAGCACATCCTGGCTTCCGACACCTTGCACTGTGGATCTCAAGGCTTGTCCTCATGGCTCGACACATATTAGACAACCTGGAAGCGACGAAGCCATGGGTAGTCAGCATGAGGCGGTCAGCTCCGCATGGTAGCAACGGGACCACGAGCAAACACAACGGTGAGGTCGACTCCGAGGCCGACGACAATGAGCTGCCGCACATTGACTTGCTCGCTGGCTTAGATTCCCCCACTTTGAAGGCTGCGGCGTCCTCCGAGCAGAATTTCACGACTCTATATCTTACGCTGACGGTTTTTGCTTATCGAGTCATCTCCGGCACGGGTAATAAAGCCACCTTGCAACAGATATTGACCGACCTGGCTGAGTTGGAGTACCGGCAGGGTAACTATGTCATCGCCGTACGTTACCTTCATAGCCTGCTCGGCCCACAGCCCCGAATGTCCTACCGCTCATCGGAATGTCATTTGCTGCGTCTATATGCCGAGTGCTTGCGAAACCTGGAGCGTCCGAACGAATACGCGAGATGCCTGATATCATGCCTTCACTGCACAAGCCAGGCACACAGCACGGCCTCCACTCCAACCCACCCAGCTTCGATGCAGTATCATTTCGACCAGCTGTTTCAAGTCTTGCCAACTATTCCAGCCACAACCCTGCCAGCGGCGTCGTTATTTCACATAGGATCAGTCTCCAGGACGATCTCCCCGCTGGAGCACACGGATGGCTTCTCTATGTCCGTCGTCATAAGCTGCTTATCAGGTGCCTGCACGCCGCCTATCAAGGACATCAAGTTGCGCTTGGTCACCAGTGATGGCAATGATCCCCGATTCATCGTGCTCACCTTGCGTGAGAATACAGTCATTACTGCTGCGGGCACGACTCTGACTCTGGAAACCTCTATCACGACTCAAGGCTGGTACCTCCCAGATGAAGTGGAACTGTGCATCGGCAATCTAAGACTATTGCACCGTTTCAAGTCAGGACAGGACGATGAATTCGCCCGTGATGAGAGTCTCAGCCCTCAGGCAGCCGTGGTACCACTCCTGGTCTACCCTAGTTACCGGAGTTTTGGTGTCAAAATGTTTCCATTTCCCACCATTCATCTAGCGGAGGCCCGTCGACTTTTACTCCAGATCAGACCTGGCGACAATGACCTCAAACATTGCAGAATTCGCCTACGAACAGCAACAGCTGGTCTACGACTCAACATACACGAGTCGAAGCTGGTTGGTGAGCAAGGCGATTCCCACCAGCTGTCAACCGCACGGGAGGGGGATGCCTTGCTGATAGTCATGGCTGACCTTTCTGCGGAGTCAATCACAGACATAGAGCTTCCATATACCATGGAGATTGCGTCCGAGCCCGCCGTAACGTTGAAGATCGAAGCCAACTACGAAGTCGACGAAGAGACGTTCACGTTTCACGACACAATCTCCGTCAAGGTTGTCTTACCTATTACAGTCAATGTTCAAGATGTTTTTCGGAAAGACTTTATGTACTCCAAGTTCACCATCAGCCCCTCTATGATGGCACCATTACGTCTTATTGGCTGTAGGCTGGACAATAATGAGTTCTATGACTTGACAATTGGAGGCCACTTCGATGAGCCGTTCGTGGTGTTCCCGAAACAACCCGCCAACTGGACTGTTCGTCTTGTTCCAAAGCGCAAACATGTCGAAAGCACAACTGGTAGGATGACGCTCGTCGTTGATTTCCAGTCCCTGGACGGTGTCATTTTCGCCCTGCTTGAAACGCACTTTACCCAGGAGCTTCTCAAGTCAGAGCACGCCTTCGCAGCCAGACTTTTGACGTCGCATTTAGTGGAACGAGTACGCACCACATGGACCGAACAAGATTTGGAGATCGCTGGGTTGTCGCAAGAGTTTGAGGTATGGAGAATGGAAGATATGCAATGGGGCTCTGTCTTGTGTGCATTCGACAAGAACACCAAAGCCAGCATCGAGACTTGGCTTCGAGAGTGGCATTCTCGGACGACACCGATCAAGCTCTCGTCCTCACAAGTTCCGCAACGGCAACTAAAGTTATTCGTTGATGTTCCACCAAAGCCAGTACTTATTTCGGCGTTTCTGGACGTTGCATCGCTTGCGAAGGCGGGCTCGACTGCCACTATTGGACAGCCCATCGCCGCCGACTTCACTGTGAAGGTCGAAGACCGAGGCGAGCAGGAGCTGGAAGGCTCATTTGAGCTATCGGCGCCCTTGGACTCATGGTTGATCGGTGGCAGCCGCAAAGGCAGTGTTCAATTGACTGAGCAGGCATTTCGAACACGGATCGTCCTATTTCCACAGCAGCTCGGGCACCTGTTACTTCCCACCATCACGGTTCGGTGTCGCAGGAAGGTTCACACCAACAGCAAGGCAGAGTGGACAGATGTGATGAGCGACGTCCACAACCCAGGTCATGGACGAAGTATTCTGGTTACTCCGGAAATGCGGAGCACGACCGTGGAAGTGTTTGGGGCAATCCCGGACGAAGGAACAGGAAGATTGGTCGCCAGTGAGAGTCGTGGCGGCGTCGGCTGAATCAGAATCGGCACTTAATACGAGTACAACATCATTCACCGCCATGGAATGCGGCACCTAGAGTTATGCGGCAGATCTCGAGCCGCGGGCAAAGTGTAGATTGCACACCAAGCGCCAGGCACAAGTCTCGATCTCGGCTTCCAGAAGGACTTGAAAATGCGTCAGGGTCTTTTCAGCGGGACGAGCCGTCCACCAGAACAGATTAGGTTTGGCCGTCATAGACCCACAAGCCTCGGTGCATCAGCAGAAACTCGAGGGAGGTTAGCCTCAGGTCTCAGCTCCCCAACAGAATTATTTTCGTGGAACTCCGGCTTTGCCTTGGCTGTCCAGCCAAACAGCCCACCAGCCCTGCTTTATGTCAGAAAGCAACCTTTCTGATAAGAGGGCGATCAATACGCTGGAAACCCATGCTCAGGTCTGGGATATGATGTTTGTTGGATTGTTGCTATGCATTGAACCGAGGCAACGAGGGTGGAAAAGCTCATTTATCACAGCATGTGAACTTCGAAGCGTCGAAATGACGAATTGGAGATTCACATGCTGTTCAGCTTCACTTACGGCCAACCATATCCTCCGGAAAATCAGCAATGAACGACTGGAAAACCAGCATGTGCTTAGGAGGACCAGTGTGACCGGTTGTATCTGCCGCACGAATTCATGTTCAGCAGATTTTTAGCTGGTGCCCAGACGGAGCTGAGTTCAACTGATCATTGACATGTTGGCGTGACCTAGAACAAAAATGCACGACAAACTGATACTGCCGTGGTGTGGAGAAGGTTGTGATCAAGGATGTTCTTATGTAGACGACAGTCGCCTGAGCCGATGAGAGTCCAGAAGGGCCCAGGAAAAACGAGCCTCTGGATGTCGTGGAGACCTCTGGGTCGCTGGTCTCATAAGATCGACTGACTATTGTAGTATTTCGGCCAAACCGCAGCTGTATTGTATCTACCGTTCTACGAGAATTCGTTGCAACCGGGTGATAGCCGCTCGTCATAGACTTACAACAATTGTAGGCCCGTGGTGGCTGGTGCCTTCATCAGCTTACTTTATGTTGCTCGGTTGTCGTATAATCTACATTTTCAGACTGCAGAGATATTTCCAGGTAGTACAATAGGCTACACCAGTGACTTTGGTTGTGGTGACCAGTTCTGGCCGATGCTCGGCCTTGGAGACTGGCTGTAAAATCGTCACTCACCGCCCGGGACGTACGCAACGCTGAGTGGCCGGGCCCTGGATTTAGCGAAAGCCCCTGCCGCGCTGGGTTTAGAGTGACCTCAAGTTTGTTGAGAGCCATGCGATTCTCACCCCTCACCCCCCTGCAAAAAAACATCCGCCCACTACGTCGTGTACCGACTGCCCACATTCTCTCTCCACCAACCTGCACAGCTGCCATTCCTGCGCGAGAGAAATCTGCTTGGTATTATCCTTAATTACCTCTCCAAACCGAAGCTCGTTTTCTCTTCTTGTCCTACCTGCCTTTCACCTAAGCCTCAGCCGCAAGGACATCCTCGAGTTCCTTCTCACATCTTCACGACCGCTATGACTACCACCGCTTTGCCTGCCGCGGCAGCCCTTCGTCGAACAGGCACCGTCGAATCCACGCCCGCCTCTTCCACCAACATCTCTCCTCTCGATAGTCCGAGATCATCCCCGTCCTCCACCTCACTATCCTCCCTTGCCTCCGAAGATGCCTTGCAGACAGCAGCCAACGAGAAAGCCCAGCTGCTCGACACATATGGCAACCCTTTCGAGGTCCCTGACTTTACTATCAGCGACATCCACAAGGCCATCCCTAAGCACTGCTTCGAACGATCTGGCGCCACCGGTCTCTACTACGTGGCCCGAGATGTGGTTTCGCTGGCCGTGACCTTCTACCTCTTCAACCGCTTCGTGACTCCGGAGAATGTGCCGTCAACGCCATTAAGAGCTGGTCTGTGGGTTTTGTACAGCTTTGTGCAAGGCCTTTTTGGCACGGGTCTCTGGGTGCTGGCTCACGAATGTGGCCACCAGTCCTTCTCACCCAGCAAGGTTCTCAATGACACAGTCGGTTTTCTCTGCCACTCGTCCCTGATGGTGCCATATTTCTCCTGGAAGATCTCCCACGGCAAGCACCACAAAGCGACTGGTCATATGGAGCGCGACATGGTGTTTGTGCCAAAGACCAAGACAGAATACTGTTCGCGCAGAAGCTATCTGCTTGAGCAATTGGATGAGCTTACCGAGGAGACACCCATCGCCACTGCGGTCCACCTCATCAGCCAGCAACTTTTCGGCTGGCCTATGTACCTGATAAGCAACGTCACCGGCCACAACAAGCACGAAGTCCAGAGGGAGGGTCGTGGGGTTGGCAAGCACAATGGCTTTGGAGGGGGTGTCAATCATTTCGATCCTCGGAGTCCGTTGTACGAGGCAAAGGATGCAAAGTTGATCCTCCTGAGTGATCTAGGTCTCTTGATCACTGGCAGCATTCTTTATCTCGTCGGCAAAAACCACGGCTTCGCCAATCTTTTCGTCTGGTATCTCGCCCCATATCTTTGGGTCAATCACTGGTTGGGTAAGTGTTTGAGCAGTTGTGTGGCTGTGTCCGATCTCTTGCTAACAATTTTCCAGTTGCCATCACTTATCTGCAGCACACCGACCCATCTCTGCCCCATTACACTCCTCAAACATGGACCTACACTCGCGGAGCCGCTGCGACGATCGATCGCGAGTTCGGCTTCATCGGACGTCAGTTGTTGCACGGAATCGTTGAGACTCACGTTCTTCACCATTATGTCAGCACCATTCCCTTCTACAAGGCGGATGAGGCGAGCGAGGCGATCAAGAAGGTGATGGGCCGTCACTACCGCAGCGACACCAAGGGGGGCCCCATCGGGTTTCTCAAAAGCATGTGGAGTTCGATGAGGTGGTGCGGCTGGGTCGAACCCATGGAGGGAGCCACCGGCGAGAACGCAGGTGTGCTTTTCTTCCGCAATTCAAACGGACTGGGATTGCCGCCCGCGAAGACATCGAAGCCTGCCGCCTCGTGAGTCTGATGCAGGGACTTTGGCAGGGAAAGTCATGGTCTGAAGAGCCAGGTGCATATTTGCATGGATTGTAGGAGTTTCGAAGCGACGCATCTTAGAATAACGACATAGAACAGACAGACAGGTAGAACTGAAGCATGATAAAGAGGACGACCCCTCAAAGAACAGCATGAAACGGCCTATACCATTCGGATGTTCGCGGTTCCGGATGTGAATCCCGCGTTGTGTCACAGTGCCAGTACCTTGACTGAATGGGCTTAGGCTTCCTCACGACTCCTGTACTGTACTGTGTAGGCATCGTATGGATTGCACATTTTTGAACGGTGGTCAGTTCCTCCGCAACGTGTTTATCATATTCGCTAAACGTATACGGCCGCATAGGCACAAAGTCAACAAGGATTTACGTCCTTACCTCAGCCTTCCTGCGCTAAATGATGCTGCATCCTCTCGGTTAGTTGTACCTCCTTGCCATCTCGAGTGTTACGGCCATAAGGACGTCGCTCTGCAATCTGCCTGTAATTGTGTTCTGCGCTTCCAAGCTGCAAATGCATCTACTGGCACACTTGCGTCTACAGTCCATCTACTACTAGTCCAAGGCCGCTTGAAACAGGCCGCTGTAGACCTTCTCTTTGGCTTTGCAGGACCAATGACGTGTTCAGATCCGTCGCCCTTATTGATTCTCCGCAGTTGACCTTTATCATGCGAGCTGCAAAGGTGCCAGGGTCTTACGGCCTCTACTTGCGAAAGGAGGCGCATTCGCCCTTGCGAAAGGCATTACCTGAAGTGTTTCGTCCAAGGCCAATTTCCAGCTTGATATAAAGTGTGGGCTGACCCATGAGGAACCCGAGGGCTTACCACTGACACAGCGAACCCCATAAACCTCGACACAGCACCGCAGCCCGATACATCCTCTTCCATTACTAGCACTTGCATCATTCAGCATCATGGCATTCAAGTCACTCCTCCCTCCGGCGGAGAAGCGGCCACGAGCACAGAGCAACTGGCCAACGGCAAATCGAAGATTGTTCTATGTGAGCTGCTCTCCATCGCATTAGCCTACTTGATCACTGATATTCTCAAAGGCCCTTCGCGAAAACTTCGCCCTCTCAACCTGGATCCTAGTGGGAGCTTTCCTGCAATCATTGGTCGTTTTCATTATCCCTCGATTCTACGCCGTACTTCCTTCGGTTGTTATCTTGGGTGCACGCCTCGCGGAGACTCTAGCCATCACGTACGGCTGGAGAAAGAACCACTACCTCGACGACGCCATCTTGCACCGCGTGTCGCCGCAAGTCCCGGACGAGGACGGCAATTTCCACGAGGATTCGGCTCGAGAACCCGTTGTCGTTTTCATGCTTGGCGCCAAAGTGAATCATCCTCTGGGAATATTCGCCCCCAACGTCAAAACACTCGGCGACTATCTGTCACAAATGATCAAGATACTGGAGAAGGACTCGACCAATCTCGGGTTTTATGGCGGTTCTTCATGGACCAGCCAGGACAAGAACGGTGCAACAGAACTGATGTTCCTCAGCTATTGGCGATCTACGGAAGACATCCACAACTTCACGTATGGGGATCTGCACAAGGAAGCCTGGGACTGGTGGAACAAGACGCTCAAGGAAAATGACCACATCGGAATCAACCACGAGGTGTGGGAGGTGAGCCCGAAGCATTACGAGGCCATCTATGTGAACTTTCAACCCACGTTGTTTGGTGCAACGAGCTATCTGAGAAAGGGTGACAAGATGGTCGGTGGCACGGTTGAAGATCAATTCATCTCACCCCTTATCGATGCTAGAAGGGGCAAGCTGAGGAGCAGTGCGGGTCGCTTGGGCAGGAGGCCAGAAGAATTGTACGAGAAGCATGGGTTGGCGCCTGGTGCGACTTACGAGTCTTGAGCGCAGTATGCATATTGACCAAATGAGCCAAGCTTGCTCTGAACCTCTCAGAAGCAGACCAGCACTCAATTTTAGGAGATTTTGTACAAATATCTTGATAGATGTGGAAGCAATGTATCATTCATAATTGTCGGCCTCGCTGCCACCTCGTTCGCGCCACTTTCCTGAGTCGAAAGGAGCAGCCTCGGTAATTTTTCACTCTGGTTTTTCCTGTCCCGTTCCAAGCAATCTTTTGCTCTTACCTGACTCGCCATGCAAGTGGTAACGTCGATGGGCCTGGGGCAAAGCCCCGGGGCATTTCTGACTATGACTTTAATGCTTACGCTAGCTCCACCGTCGTTTATGAAAGCCGGTCACAAGAGCATGTCCACCAATGGCTGGCTTTTAAGGTTGGTTTGATGCTTCCTCTGCCTCGGTAGGACCTGGTCCCGGCTACAGTACGCACGTCGGTCGTCGGTAAAGGCGGAGCATCCTTTGCTCGAATGGGGAATTGAAAATCAAGAGCAGTTCTTTCGAAGCTGCCTTTGAGCTGACTCAATTGTTTTCTTATCACCGCGGTAGTGCGCTATAGCTTTCTTTGTTACCTGGTTCCTTGCACGTTTGGCAGCAGGCTCTCTGTGTATTGCCGCCATTGTCAGTATCGTCATTTGCCACAGTCTAGAAGAAACTGACTTCATTTCTTCGCGATGCCATACAAATCCCGTTGGACGGTTCAAGTACCAGACTGTTCTCTCCCGACGTTTCTCTTTAAATCCCCGGATGTCCCACTAGGATCGAAACGTGCCTTCTCCGAGGCAGCCCGACCTGATACCCACTACTTCACGCGAGATCAGTTCCGGCTATGGTGTCAGCGTTTTGCACTCGGCCTCCAACGGTCAAAGCATTTCAAAAGAGGCGATCGTGTCCTCCTCTTCAGTGGCAATGATCTTTTCGTATCAGTTGTATTTATGGGTGTCCTATGCGCCGGTGGGATCTTCACAGGGGCAAACCCGACCTTCGTCCCAAGAGAGCTGGCGCATCAACTGAAAGATAGCGGCGCCACCTATCTGCTATGTACGGATGGCTCTCTCGACACAGGAATCGAAGCTGCGAAGCTGGCAGGTCTCGATCCCGCCGAGCGAGTGTTTGTCTTCAACGGCAAGATCTACGATGGGCAGACTCAAGGACAAAAGGGCTGCAAATACTGGGGCGAGTTGGTGGCTTCAGTAGAGGACGCGAAGACTTTTCAGTGGGACGATCTTTCGGGACCGGGAGAATGCGATACGACCTTAGCCTTGAATTACTCTAGCGGCACGACTGGAGTTCCGAAAGGCGTCGAAATCACCCACAAGAACTACATTTCCAACACACTTCAGGTTGAGGCTATGGGCAGGCTGCTCCCAGACTTCGAAGAACGTACCGCCCGAGCCTCTTGGCTCTGTTTCTTACCCCTCTACCACGCCTATGGCCAGACCTTCTACATCGCAGGAGCCTTCAACCGCGAGATCCCAGTATACGTCATGCCGAAATTCGACTTCCTACAATTCCTGGAATATACACAGAAGTTCCGCGTCACAGATTATACGCTCGTGCCGCCGATTGCTGTGCTGTTAGCGAAGCACCCTGCAGTAGAGAAGTACGACCTTAGCTCGGTTGAAAACGTGGGATGTGGAGCTGCGCCACTGGGCAGAGACGTCTCGGAACAGGTTGAGCGACGGCTAGGAAGCAGGCTCAACTTCAAGCAAGGCTGGGGAATGACAGAGTAAGGCGGGGTCAAGTTCCACCTCCGTACACTACAAGACTAATTTATGCTCACAGATGTACCTGTTCACTGCTTGGGTGGGATCCAAACCAAACATCGCTGACTCAGGCGGTCGGTGAACCGAATGCCAATTGCGAGGCGAAGATCATGACCGAGGATGGCCTCTCCGAAATTACCGAGCGAGGTGATACGGCGAGGGGTGAACTTCTTGTCCGTGGACCGAACGTCATGAAGGGCTATTGGCGCAATCCGAAGGCGACGGAAGAAACGTTGACACCGGACGGATGGCTGAAGACGGGTGACATTGCCTACGTGGATCACGAGGGCCGGTTCTTCATCGTTGATCGCAAGAAAGAACTGATCAAGGTCAAAGGTAATCAAGTCGCGCCGGCTGAGCTGGAGGCATTGTTGCTGGAGCACCCCGGTATTGCAGATGCCGCTGTCATAGGTATGCCGACCGAAGATGGGGACGAGAAACCCCGGGCATTCGTGGTCAGGCAGGTTGGACCAGAAGGTGAGCGATTGACGGAGGCAGATGTCAAGAAGTTTGTGGAAAGCAAGGTCGTACGTTACAAAAGGCTGGCCGGCGGCGTCGAGTTTTTAGATGTGATCCCGAAGAATCCTTCCGGCAAAATCCTGCGAAGACAATTGAGAGATGTTACAAGAGAGAGGCTGAGAAAGGAAGGTGCAAGGTTGTAAGTATTAGATGTAGCGGTCACGAGAAGAATAGCAGCGGAGTAATTGTGACTAGAGTTTGGATCTGTGCGTGACGTGGAACGTGTGTCATTCCATACCGTAACGCATGATGGCATGGGTATCTTTCGAAGAGAAGTCCAAACGCGGCTGACCCTCAACATGGTCGAGATCTTCCTCATGATCCTGCCATGAAAGGTGAAAAGGCTTTCCATCGAGAAGAAATTCGGTGAAGTGGACGGCAGCTTCGGTATAGTGAGGTTTCCTGGCAGCTCATTCCCATCGATGGCGGCAGCATGCTGGAGTCACAAGGCTGAAGCGGAGGAGGTCACCAGATGACATAGTCGTATTCAGTCGTTATTTTCGTACAAGTCGCTCGCTGACCAGTGTGGTCCAGAATCTAATACGACCGAGTCTCACTTTTCATCATCATCCTCGTCTCTGCTCAATGCCACGATTGCCATCTTCAGCTCTTTGACAATCTTGGCGTCAAGTTTGTCCCCGTCTTCTGGACTTTGCCAGCTTAGGTCCTTCTCGTCGGTCGCGACAGTAATCTTCCGTCTGGCATCCTGCTTCATAGCTACCAAATCGCGCAAGTCCTCCACAATTGCCTTTCTGTGCTCGTCGTAGCCTATCAATGGCATTATGGTCGTCGGATCCACCGCAGCAGATGCCCCAGCATCGCGGTACGAGGCCAAACCATACGATAACAGGGCCAACGTGGCTGCTTCACTTGCCACGCTTAGACTTAATACACTGGTACCAGCCTTTGTTGATGGTGTCGGCATCAAGCTGGTGCTCGCGCGAACAAGCTGGTCGGGGAATTGGTTCAGAAAGGCGGAAATTTCGGGTGCGATAGCTCCGCCCACGGCATGGAGGAGATTAAGACAAAGCGGGAGCATGCCAGAAACCCAGATGCGGTAGAGAAATGCGCAGTCGGGTCGGTTGTCGGTATGCGACGCTCCACCCGGGACTCGTTGTAGTGCCTCTGTTGTCTTGGCCGAGAGCATGCGGTTCAGAACACCCTCAACTGCGAGTTCTTCAGCCACGGATGGTAAGGAGGAAATCGATGCTAGCAGCTGGATGCAATAGTCGGCGTAACGCGGCTGTTTGTCCATCCCCGAGCCATTCAGTAAGTGAGACCATGAGTAGAGCACGAGGCATGATGAAATGATGCCCGAAGAGGACAGGCGTTCTGACAATTCTGCGGCGAACTGAGGGAGACTGGGTAGCCTCAACACGGCTTGCATTAGTGTCAGCAGGAGTGATACGTGGCGGAGTCCAACCAGGTCAGTCTCGTCTTCGGCATCGGTTTTCACACCTTTCTCTTTCTGGTCCTGGAGAGCCACGACAATGGACCTGAAGCCTTCTGCCACGACACTGCTGGTAATCTCTAGGATTGTGGGATTTTGTGGATCCAGGGTAAAGACCGCCATGGTACTGCCGGGGATAGTAGTCGCTTTCTGTTTCTTGTTGACGTGAAAATGAACTGTCATAAGCAAGTTTGACAGTATGGTTCTCCAATACACGAGATCGTTGTTGACGATTGCTTGCTCGTATGATCCGCTCCTGAATCTTGCCGCAGTCCATGCATAGTTTAGCAATTCGACGAATTCAGAGCCTTTGGCTCTGCACGCCACGAGCTCGCACAAGAGTGCCATTGACAAATCTGCTCGCGTCTGGAATAGCGAATCAAAGAGTGCTTCCCCAGGGTAGGCCTGCGCATTCGCCTGGAGAGAGTGTCGAATGATACGTGCCATTGCCCTCTGAACTTCACGATCCTGAACAAAGAACTTGCAGTGGTCGATGCACAGCCGCTGCAAACTTGACAGAAGCGCCAGTTCGGATTCGACGACGGAGAGATTTGCATTGGCGCGGCCGAATTCTGCGGAGAAGGACTGATTGCTGGATTTTCCTGCAATACCATGCCAGGACGAGTCACCCTCGAACAGCTTGTCACCAAATTCAAGGTCATAATAAAACTTCGGACCAAAGTGATGTTCGCGAAATTCTGTGCTCTTGATGTCCGAGGGGGAGAGCCCAGTGTACTTGCCGGAGAAATTTCTGCGCAGGTTGGCGTGCAGCGAGGTATTGTAACTGTCGACCTTAGCAGCGTTCGATGCAAGCCAGTGGATCAGCGGGATGTAGGTCTTGAGGATGTTCGACTCCCTGGAGACTTTGGCATGGTGAAGATGTGTTGTTGTAATATCCGTGACATAAGCTGCGATCATGTTCTGGTTAGCCAGACCTTTGCCCTCCGAGTCATTGGGTCGGAGGCTGGTCACGAACTGAACGATCCTGGTGAAGAAGTCATTCGAAGATGAAAGATCTTTGGTTACCCATGACCAATTCTGCTGCGCCTGCAAGACAAAGTCGAGCATGGCGATGGTGAGTGTTCTGGGAAGGCCATCGATCTCCTTCAAGTCATCCATGGCGATTTCGAGGAAGTTTTTGCCATGAACACACTTCGCTAATTTGTTTTCTGGCCTTGTTCGGTTTGAGCTATCCGGAGCAGATCCGGTCAAGATTACCATGGCCAGCCAATGTTGGGAGTCTTTGACGAGCTGACTGAGTAAATTCCACACTTCTGCCCGTTCTTCTGAAGCCCCAGAATTCGCATCAATGTGTCGGAGGAGATTGAGGAGGTCGATGCTTGAAGCTGACCCCAGCTGTCCTAGTAAAGAAGATGGAATGTGGTGCTCCACGTACACCATTGTGGAACGCAACAACTTCAAACATGGAGAGTGGAGGGGCGACCCGAGGTGAAGAGTTCGTACCAACGCCGGCACCATATCAAAGATGTGCTTTTCCAATGACGATAAAGGCAAATTCCGTGCGTGACTGTAGCGCACCAGCAAGGTGGCCAATGACAATACTGAGCAGGCTTGTCGCTCGAAATCCACATTTTCTGAAAGCACAGATTGGTCGCCCAATAAGAAAGAATAGTCGGCGCTGCTGATAGCGAATAGTGACCGCGCGATTGGATCTGATCTTACATCGTCAAGGGCCGAGGCTCGAAAGGCAGAAGTAAGATATGTCGCCGCGGCAGCAAAAGGCGCTGTGATAATACTGGGTGACTCCAGCGAGAGGCCCACACCATAAGCATACCGGATAACCTTAGAGAAGGAATCAGTGATGTTCGTGCTGATACGGAGCTGTTGCTGCGGATCTTCGAACGGCCAGTCCGAGATGCCTTGGAACATCGAGTACATGATTTCGGTTGCGGTCGTTAGCATGGGGCTTTGAATACGCCCAGCGGCTGATATCGTAGACTTCGCAGGTAGTCCAGTGTTTGTCGCGTTATTGTAGGGTTTACTTCTCAGTGCAAGATCAATTAGAGACTCGTAAAGCTTTGTGCACGATTCCAGGAAGTTGAAGCTGCGGAGGGGAGCTTCCGCACCAGACACAATAGCGAGGATTGGCGACGAAGCCGATTGAGGAACAAGAAGGCTTGTACGGCCGAGGTTGGACCAGATCAGCTGAGGGCGAGTTTTGGTCAAAACAACCATGAAGTCCAGACAGGATGTCAAGATCCGACAATCAAAGCCTGAGACTGTTCGTCGCCGGAAACTCTGTAGCTCTTGTTCGAGGATATCAAACACGTACGTTACCACGTCTGCTTCTGATATCAGCTTGCTACCGACTTCGGCCAGGATTGAAAAACAGTGCTCCAATCGTTCGATTGCTGAGAGCTGGAAGGTATGGTCGTTCAAAATTGTTGACAGTAGCGTCGTCAGCAACCCAAGTACCTCGGAGACCACGCCCTCGAGATCTTCAGATGGAGATAAAGAGGTCGCCAACAGCCCCATGTAGTGCAGCTCAAGCAACTGACCCAGGTAGGCGAGACCCGAGAATTCATGTTGCCACCGTATCACGACGGGACTTCCTGCGTCAGGATTCGAGATGAGCTCACCGACCGTTTGTGCAGCGATGATAGAAGTGGCGTCCCTCTCCTGCCCGGTGTAAGTCAAGAGCTGGTTCTGCGACATGTCGAGCAGGTTCACAGATTTGTCAAGAGCCACGAAACTGCCGTGTTCGTCTTCACGGGTGGTGGAAAATTTGACACCGTTGACCGCGGCCTGGGTGAAAGATGTCATGTTTCGAAGTCGGTACTCGACAAATTGGATGCCCTCGGTGCTAAAGACGGGCACCCTGGCCAACGTCCGACAAAACTGCAGGAACGGTAAACATTCGTAAGGAAATCTGGCGGCCGCTGTGTCGTAAAATCCCTCTCGCAATTCTGCGTCCTCGAGAAACTCTTTCGCAGGATCAACCAACCTCTTCTTCGACTTGCTTGTTCGGTTGGTCGTCAATAAGGCAAGCTGCGAAGCGACCAACTCTGGGGTATAACCCAAAAACAACTGCCCCGCCCCAACAACCTGTTGCAGTGCCTGGACTGTAAAGATGGACAGCTGCGTTCTGAGGTCATGTGACGAATCACAGAGAAATGCGATATAGCTGGCAATGTTGCATTGATCAAGTGCCGCATCAAGGAGAAGAGTTGAAGGGTCGTCGTTCGCACCGTGCGTGATGATTGCGTCCGAGAGATCTTCGAATATCGAGGTCTGAGAGCCCGTGCTGCTCGAGGTCCGGCGTCCAGTCGCTGCATCGAAAGTTGACACCCCGTCAAGAGATCGTTGAACCTGCTGTGACTCTCTCTTTTCTTTGGAAGAAAAAGCCGAGTGTTTGATGCCGTGGATGATAAGAGCCCATGCTAGAATTGCAGGCCCGGCGTGGACATTGCCGGCCGAAGCCGCTTCGGACAACATTTCGTGTATTTGGGCCACGGACTCAAGATCAAGGAAGTATTCGGGGTATGATCCGGCCTCGACGGATTGATCTCCCGACACGGCGTCACGCAAGGCCTCAGTGGCAAGACGTACGTTGAGAATGGTCAAGCTCACCAAGGCCGCAGTGGACTGTATCTTTTGAATGGCCATGGCCTGTGCGTCGACCTCAGAGGTGAAGGAAGCAAAGAACGCCACAGACGACATGAACTGGAACCAGAAGCGAACTGACTCTGAGGACGGCTTCTCTTCCGAGCTCGCGACCGCTAACAGGAGGGTTTCCAGGATGTACCCAATCATTTGCAAAGTGGCTGTGTCTCGTGCATCTTTGAGCAAACCCAACTCTGGTTCCTCCACATCCCACGACGGCCCAGATTCCAGGCTCTGCAGGAGTACTTGGATGCGTTTGATTCCGTCTGCGACATCTTCATTCAGATGATACCGCCCAGCGGCCCGTAAGTGAGCGGCCAAGTCCCAGCATGGACCCGGGATTTCTGGACCTTCGCCTTTGGAGCGAAGATAGACATCGGTAAGGTCCTTACCCAGGCGCAAAACCAGCACCTGCTGGTGCAGATACAAACGGACCGAACGAGCTCGGCGTGAATTCCGAGAGGTGAACGTCGCATCGTCTCTGGCTGGTAATGCACCTTTTGCTTGCAGATGTCGATCCACATAATCTGATCCCAGAGCCTCTTTCAGGCTGGCCACTTCAGCCTCGGAGTAGCCCAGTCGCAGCCTAGATTCTGAACGATATTCCCACTCTAGAAGCGCGAGGCGGAGTGCTTCTTGTTCATTGAGGTTGAGTTGTTTGCTTAGCCACAGAGCGTCTTCTTTCAGGTCGTCGGGGTTGTAGAGTCTATCAGAAGGAGCTGGTAATGCCGAAAATGCCGAATCAAACGCGGTTTTCGAGGAGGCATTGGGTGGAGGGAAATGAGGAAATTTGGGCTGTAAGATGCGGGTCGGAGGGTCTTCAGAGAGTAAGCTGGACGCCGTTCGCGCGCTGGTGTGATTGCGAGAAAAAAGAGCCTCGAATAAGTCGTCCCAGGAACTGTGCAATGTTAGCAAGCATCGTTTGGGAGTTCGAACCGCCTTACCGCACGACCTCTTCGCCGGAAAGGCACTTTGCAACATCGGGAAAGTAGTTCGGACTCGGCGACTCATCCGCCATGTTGAGAGAAACAGGTCAGTCTGTTCAGGTCATGGCTGGTGATGGTCGACGGTCGGAAAATACTTATTTACACCCAATTCAATGAGCGACGAACAAAGCGCGTCATGGGCAGTCAAACGCGCCGCAGTTGCGGACTGCAGTTCCGGCTTGACTGCTCCGCCCTGTCTTGCCAAGTGACAAAACGCGCAGTTTCACTTCTTCGATCAGACACGTCGCAAACATTCTCTTCCT
Organism: Cladophialophora chaetospira; assembly: GCA_030247875.1. NCBI lineage: Eukaryota > Fungi > Ascomycota > Eurotiomycetes > Chaetothyriales > Herpotrichiellaceae > Cladophialophora > Cladophialophora chaetospira. The sequence goes on from JAPDRK010000030.1 coordinate 48,438, forward strand.
ACAGTACGTCCATTATCTTGTCTTCTAGGTGGCTCTGTGTGGCCGACATGCCCTGTCCTTTTTGGATGCTAAGAACTCCGAATTTGCTTCTTGCGTACCAGTAAGGTGAGTCAAGATCACTCAATGGTGATTTTTGGTGACACCCATCGACATCCGGGGTTGAAGCATAGGTGCAGTTTCAGCCGCAGAAGGGGAAGATCAACGACCAGCTAATGTCAAGCGTTGCCGCTACGCCGCCAGACGCTTTCATGGATCACCGTGTCCGCGGTGTGGGGATCCAATGCCCAGAATATTTGTCCTTGCGCCGGCATGCATCCGGACAGCTGACTTCGGGGATCCGGGCTCCGAGAGTCTGATCCTCCTACAAGGAGAGCTATCAATCGCACCCCGACGAGCGTATCCTACTGCTCCTTGGCTCGCCTCGTCAGAACACATCTCAAGCCCTCCTGTTTAACGAACCAATAATCGAATAGCTCCCATTCAGCGCTGGGATCAGCAAGCTCGATATGGTATCGCCGGAGTAGTTGGGGCACCAGCTTTGACATTTCCATCAAGGAGATGTTTTTCCCAAGACAGGTTCTTGAGCCAGCTCCGAACTGTAATCTAGTGTTAGCGTCGGCTCGGAAACGGTCTGTCGACGAGTACTCACCGCAAGCCAATTGCGATCCATCAATTTCAACGTCTTCTCATCTGCATCGATCCACCTCTCCGGCCGAAACACCTCAGCATCTTTCCCGTAAACCGCGGCATCCCTGGCTGCCACCCAAGGATTCATCCCGACAATGGTTCCTTGGGGCAGGAATGCGCCATCGATCGTGGCGCCTCCCTCCGGCACGATGCGCTCGAGTAGTTGTCCCACAGCTGGGTGCATCCGTAGTGCCTCGCGCATACACGCCTGGAAGTATGGCATCCTTTGAGCCTCATAATAGGTTACGTATTCCGACAATTCGCCTCTTGCATCGAATTCGAGGATCTCATCCACGCACTTTTTGTACTTCTGAGGGTTTTTACAAAGGTGATAGAAGAAAGCTCTCAACGAAATGGCTGTGGTGTCCGATCCGGCAAAGCTGAAGATTCTGTTAGCCGACATCCCTTCCCACAGGGACGGCGCCACTTACACATTCGAGCTCGCATGGCCCAGCAGCTCCTTCTCACTCATGACCTCCTCCCCGTCTCTTGTCCGCTTGAATTTGTCCAACATGTCTGATCGAGCGTGCTCGGCCTTGACATTCTGCCTCATCTGCAATTGTCGAGCGGCGAATTGCACAATGTACGCGGCGGAGTTGAGCCTCTTTATTGAGGGAACCTTATCCGCAAGCCGGGAGACGAAACTGTTTCCTAATAGCCATTTGTGCATTGATGGGACTTGGCCGATGATGGAGTTATAGAACAATCGACCTTCAATGGCGGCGATGATGCCGTTGACGTCTTCCTCATTCTCCATGAATCCGAGACGATTCGAGAAGGTGATGCTGGAGATGACATCGAACGCATACCAATGAACCCACGTCCCAAAGTCGATGTCCTTGCCTACCAAGCCATCAAGCTTTCTCTCCAAAATCCGGGTACAGTCGTCTGTCAAAGGTTCGAAGTCGAGAAGCGAGGACAAAGCATATGCAGCGCCTACAGGTCGTTTGAGGTTCTTATGGCCGATCGGGTCGACGATGGAGAAGACGGTCGGAATGGAGCCAACGGGAGATTTGGCGTGGAACATGGTGTAGAAGTTGCTCTTGTCAAACTTACTCGTGATGTTGTACACAATGGAGATCTGCTCTGAGTCTCCGAGGCTCACATGATTAGGACCGACTCGTACCAAGTTCCCATACTTCGCGTGGTAGTCCAGATGCCGCTGAAATTGATGACCTGAATACGTGCTGAGCATGCGGTCCAACGGAAGGATGCTGGCGAAGAATGGGCCAGGAATGTCTCGGAGCCCATGGCGGTACCGAGTGCGAAGGAGGGCGATGAAGGGGAGGGTGATCAGGGCGAAAACGACGAAAGGGACAAGGTACAGTAGATGCAGCTGGTGTGTCATGGCGCTTCGATCGGGGAGTATCATTATGACGGGTTAGGGGTATGTAGAGAGAACAAACTGAAGGCTGCCCTTCGAAAATTGCCGCAAGCGGACTCCTGGTCGCGATCGAGAGGAAAAGAGGCGACCCTGCTCAAGCAAGGCTAGACATCATTTCCAGTGAAAGTGTGCGTAGATGGTCATCTTGCAATCATTCTTGTAGTCTTCAGTCCTTTGTGTGTTCTCGTGCTGGATAACCGTGGACGCGGGGAGATCGGAGCATCGTACGGATTCCCCCATCTCATCCCACACTGCGGGGCCATCGTGCGGATGGTAGACCTTGAGACGAACGGAAGAGATCGGCAACGGAGTAAGTCCCTAGATATCCCCGATGCCCAGAGATATAGGCTCGATTCTAGTGATCATACGGAGCCAGTTGAGCTGATTGTTGACTTCTGAGGCTCATTCAGATACCGGGCGGTCTCGGGTGCTTTATGCTTTGAGGAATATGTTCGACGGGCTACGGGTATATCTTGCCGTCTTCAAATTGAAGTGCAAGTTTGGTGACTTGGAGTACCCCTTGGCTCACAGCCTTATGCAAAGACGGGCTGGTGCGGCTTACCACACTGCATTACAACCCCCAAGCAAAGGAAACAAAGGCAGGGAACTTGACCCAATGATGCAATCACACAACTGTTTGTATCACCATGATAGGTGCATTGTAGGTATTATTGGCCACGTTCGGCTTGGGTATATATTGTACAACGAACCGAGTTCCCGCTCAGCCAAGCATGCTCATCCTCTCCATGTGCAAGCTCATGATCCTCCATTTCGTTCGTCAAGCGTTGAATCCACAATTTTGTCCAGAATCATTTTCACTTCATTCCCCTTGCCGGAACCACCATCCATTTCTGTGATCAGGTTGATGGCTTTCGTCCGCAACTCGCGTACCACTTTCTTGGTGTAATCGAAGCTGCCTGTTCCTTCCATGTACTTGACAGCGTACCGCTTGACTTCCTCATCAGTCGTCTTCTGTTTCAAGATGTTGATGAGCTGTAGATTAGAGGTGTTGCTTCGTATCGAGTGTATGACGGGAAAGGAGAATTTGCCCTCTGTCAAGTCTTCACACACGCCCTTGTTCTTGGTGTATGTGCTGGATGACAGGTTCAGATAGTCGTCGCAAATCTGGAAGACCAGGCCTAGCAGATTGACAAGGGGTACACAATCTACTCGGCCCTTCTCGGGTGACTCTGCTTGCATAAGTTTGATCGCCAGGCGAAAAAGCCCGCCAGTCTTGTTCTGTACCATTTCCAGGTAGTCGTCCTCGGTCGGACAGGTCAAGGTGTCTCGCCAGTACAGGTCCATCCCTTGACCGCGGTGGAGATTGAGCAACTCGGTGGTGAACGTCTCCATTGCTCCCTCTCTGTTTTCCAGATGCAGCAGCTCCTGTAGGGCCAGAAAATAGACGTAGTTGGCGCTGTTGATGGTTTGCGCCGTACCAAAGATGTTGTGGGCCACGGGTATTCCTCTCCGCAGCACGCTGTTGTCTTGCACGTCGTCAATAAGCAGGGACGACGTGTGGAGCATGCCCACAACCTTTGTAATGATTTCCAGAGACTTCGGCGGCACGTGTAACCAAGCATTGAAGGCGTGAATCAGGCCCGATCGGATGTCCTTGCCCGGGTGAGCAAATAGGTAGTCATACGGCCCCGTTATGATCTTCTCTTTCTGTGGTGACCATTCTCCTACCCGGCGAGCCATCAAGTTCTCAGGAGCTGACTTCTTCTTCGAGTGTCTGCGCTTGAGGGCATTGGTGTGGTCCGATAGCACAGGAGGACTCATGACTGGCACGGAATGATGCTTTGGGGATAGCCACGAGTCTTCCGGGAGAGGCGTCAGGACGGATTTCGATGGCTGATGTGTGAGGCCATTGGAGACACCGGCGGAGCTATAGCGGATGGGAATGGCGTTGGGGGACGCTGGGTTTTCTGCTGAGAGAGTCGACATGTGGGTGGACTCGGCTTCAAACGCAGGCATGTGAAGATGCAAGCAAAGGTGGATCGTGCTTCAAGGTGGTCCGACTCGGCGTGGTGGTCAATAACAAATATAGGCCGCCTTCAGCTTCGCTATGGAGCGTTGCACAAACCGAGATCTGATTGAAAGCGAATGCATCAGCTAGGCGCCAGAGTTGCGAGTTGAAGCCATGGTGGTGACAAGGCGGATAGAAAGAATCATCACATGGTTCAATGACGAAACACGATCGGCCTGGGCTGGATTTCGGCTCCGGGCCCTGGGCGGCCGCTCCCACTCACTGCAGGTGGCTTGGGCGGGTGCCTGAAGCTGCACCAGCCACGTGTGAGGGCACTGCAGAGGAGCCCCGCACGGTTTCCTCAACGACGACATTCAGTGTTTACTCGTGCCAAAAGAGTGCCATTTCTTCGACCGTCTTGTGACGGTGGAAAGCTGCAACGCTCTTCACATCTGCCCTGCTTCAACCACTTGTCGCAATGGAGACGCTGCTGTCGCATTCGTTCGACTACCTGTCGTCAACATCCCCTCAGAAAATCCGCAAAGGCTTGCGCCAAGTCGAAGGCCTGCTTGCCCAGATGTGCCTCTCCAAGACGAATCCGGCCAACAAGCGACAATCAATGCTGCTGCTGGGCGCGTCGACAGCCTCTCCAAAATCCAAGAAGCTTGCCGAGCTGCCTTCAGATCCTGCTTTCCGGGAATTCTTCAAGCTACAACAGAGCTTCCAATGGAACCTCGCCATGAGGCTGGTGTCATGCCTGGAGCGTCTTCTAGGGAAAGAGAGCAACGGCACAAACGACCTTTTGATCATCCAGACATTAGACCTGATTCAAGGAGTGCTTTTATTGCACCCACCCTCGCGAGCATTGTTCTCGCAAGAGATATACATGAATGTGAGTCCACCGTTCGATTGCGCGCTTAGAGAGTAATCTAACATCTCGCAGCTCTTCCTCGACCTGCTCGACCCGTCAAATTGCCCTGCAATTCAATCCTCGACTATCATGGCCTTAGTAACATCCCTCCTCGACCAACCCCCGAACACACGGACCTTTGAAGCCATTGACGGCCTGCTGGTCATCACCTCCCTCTTCAAGTCACGAAGCACATCTCGCGAAGTCAAGCTGAAACTGGTCGAATTCTTGTACTTCTACCTCATGCCCGAAACGCCGGCGCCGAAGATGTCCAGCTCCACGTCCGCGACGAACACCGCGATCTTGGGCGGGAGGGGCAAGGAAGTCATTGCCGCTTTCGATCGGAGGCGCGAGACAGTCAATGTCCCAGAGGGCGGGAGTAAAGCAAACAGTTCGAAAGTGGATGGGAACATCAGGACGACGGATGAGAAGCAGAATCTACTGGGCAAGCATCTGAGCAACGTTCAGGACCTTGTCGAGGACTTGAAGGAGGGCGGCGGCGTCTTCGGCGTGAGTGCCGTGTGAGCAGTCCGGCAGGCGAGAGACAATAGACAAAATACCAAGCTGTTGAGCATCATACTATACCCATGACTGAGAAGGTTGTAAGTCCGACACCAATCGGACAGGGCTGGGATGGCCATTTCCGCGGCAAAGCAAGATGGTATAGATCACTATATCGGGGGCGATCGACAACTGATGCATAGCTGTGCACTTGTGCTTCTGCCGAAGGTTGTGTGTCAAGAAAATCCTGCAAGCAGAAGGTGTGACTCACCTACAGCGATACGAGTTTGTACACAAATACGTGGAGGTGTGGAGAAAGAATCGGGTTTGGTTTCAATGAAAAGTCTCGGACATCCTCGACTCAAAGCTTCTCTTTCTCGAGACCGCTACAGTTATTTTCTAGTAGCGTCAAGTCCTCAGGCAATCAGGGATAATCGGCTTATACTCAAGAACACGATTTGCATATACAATTGTTCCTCTTTACAGGCCATACACATTGAGGGGTTTGATATGAGCTCCATTGATACAGAATTCTAGCATCGGCCGGATTACAGTGTTTCTCACAGAGCAACACTCATCATCATGAGTACAATCATCCCTCAGTCAACAGATCCATCGGTCCGGTATCTGTCCACGAGCCAGGCGTACGATCTCTGGTCCGTCGTGTACGACACAGACGGCAATTTCCTCCAGGCCCTCGACACTATCGAGATGAAGACACTATTGCCACGCATGCTCGACATCCTGAACGACGGATCGACTCCCCAACCATGGAAGTTTGTTGATCTTGGCTGTGGGACAGGGAGAAATACAGCAGCATTGCTGGAGGTCAAGGGCGCCTCTTCAGTTGTCGGACTTGATATAAGTGCTGGCATGCTTGAGGTGGCCCGGAAACGATTGCAGCAATTTCATGCCGAGGGCCGGCTGCAACTCGAGGTTTTCGATATGATACATGATTCGAGACCGCCCGAGGCTGCATGTCTTGCCGATGCCGTAGTTTCGACACTGGTGATTGAGCATATTCCTGCAGAAGTCTTTTTTGCAACTGCGAGCAGAATATTGAAACCCGGCGGGATGCTCCTACTGACGAACATGCACTCAGAGATGGGCAAAATCAGTCAAGCCGGGTTCATCGATCCAAAAACAGGAGAGAAGGTTCGGCCCACTAGCTACTCCCACACGACCGCAGAAGTCGCAGCTGCTGCGTCAAGCAATGGCTTTGAGCTTCTCGGGCCTATCGAGGAACGAACAGTAGACCCAAGCATGGTCGCGATGCTAGGAGAGCGGTCGGAGAAGTGGGTGGGCGTGACTGTGTGGTTCGGAGGTATCTTGAAGAAAAAAAGCACTTGATGATCTTTTCAGCCAGAGAAGAAGCCGCGAATCAGCCGATCCCTGTGTTGTATCAAATTCTCATGCCGCTGCAGAGCCAACCTCAACGTTGGGTTGTGGAAGTCGAGACGGTCATCCAAGATGATCTGAGTATAGGCAAACAGACTTGCATCGAATAGGCCTGGCGTGGTCTGGCTGAAGAAGAATATGTTGTCTGCAAGAAGTGTGGATAGCGCGTCGAAAGCCTTATCGGCTTGCTGATACAGCTCTTCAGAATCAATAATAGTGTTTGTCTTGCGCAACTCCTCCCTAGCAGCGGATCGTAGCTGTCTTGCCAGACCAAGGCGAACGAAATAAGAAGAAGATGCAGATGCAACATAGAGCGGCGAAGCGACGCTTCTGAAGTTCTCGTCGTCAAGGTACAAGTAGTATAGCCAGGCACTGCGGATGTTGTGGTCAATCAAAGCAGTGTATGCTTCCTGCCGCGTGTGGAAAGCCTCCTCTTTGCCACCCTGTGACACGACCCATTTAGCCATGCGGTTCGCGGCGATGGGAGACGGTGGCCGTGAAGCATCTTGAGGGGCTGGCAGGAGAAACGGAAGTACACCTGAAGGGGAAGCATGATTGTTCGAAGGCCGAGTTCGAAGCGGAATGCCATGGAATTTGAGGTATGCTTGCCATTTCAAACAGGAAGGATTGAATGACGGAGCGTTTCGAAGCTCTGGGTCATCGGACTGGAAAATGTAGAGGACGTTCTCGTTGCGTTTCGTTGGAGCTCGCTGCGGCAAGGCATTTGCTGGAAGCGTGATGAGAGGAAATCGATCGAAGACGCGTCGGATAGCAGGAGGAAGCTGCCACCATGATGAGGGAGATGAGTTGGAAGCTGCTGGACGCGTTGATTTCAGGTTGTCGTGATGGTTCGCGTCGGTCATGTCCAAGCCCATTCTTGTGTTCCTTCTCCAGAAGATTCACATGGAGAGCGAAAAATAAATGTCACAAAGACAATCGGGGTGGGAGATGGCCAGCGATGATTGGTGGCTCCGAGACGCCAAAAAGATGGAGCGTGGGCTGACCTGCATAAGCCGCTTTCAGGGAGCGGCTTCGTTCCTGCTCGGGGGCCCCAGGCTGGGCTTCACCACTTCTCACCTCCAAAGCACTAGAAGGAATCTGTCTTGCTCCCAATTCGAATTTGAGATCTTGTCCACTGCGGTGAGGTACCGCTATCTTCACCTTCACATTCACATCCGCTGATGACAAAGTCTCTTCACGCAGGTCTTCAGAACAACCAGATCCCTCCTCCTCGACATCTTACACCCCACATACCGACGGACCACAATCTCCAAACGCTCCTTTCACTTACCAACCCCAATCCTCTGCCGCGGGCGGCGACTGAAGCACAGCCATTCCGGCAACACAACGGCTCGCCGCATCTTCTGTAGACGGCGATGCGTGACCCGTCGGCATCCACGCCGAAGACGGTACCCAGTCCTCCCAAAAGCGCTGCTCGGGTTGAGGATGGGAAGGTCAAGAAATTGAAATCATCGTACAAGAATGACATCCCGGCAATACAACACATCAATGGCAAGACCTACGCCTGCGAGTCTTGCAAGAGAGGACACCGGGTACACAAGTGCGACCATGGGAAAACCAGACCCATCTCAGAGACCAACCAGCCCGGTCGTCCCTCGGCAGGGTCCAAGAGAGGCTGCCACTGTCCCAGAAATTGCGCCTGCACCACAAAAACCTGCAAATGCGAAAGGGACTGTGCATGTACTCAAGAAATGTTCCTGGTTGTGAGACTTGACAACCCGGTCGCCATCAGTCGGGAATCCACCTCTACACCAAAGCCAGTTTGGGAGGATGCCGAAGGTAACCAATTGACCCTAAAGAAGGTCTGGGCCGATGCCAACGGCAAGGAAATCGACGATGAAGAGTACCAGGCAAGACAACGACTCATGAAGGAGAGGGAAGACGCGGCAAAAGACGCCCCGCAATCTTCATGCTGTAGTTCCAGGCAGCCTAAGAAGGAACCAGATTCTCCCAAGGGTGGGTGTCGGCACCTTCAAAGTATGGCCGCCATACAACCTCATCCTGGTCCTTCGTTACTGGAAGCTACGCCTCAATCTCAAACTACGAAGCCCGCCCCTGAACCCTGGATGTCGACCTGCTCTTGCGGCACAGGTTGTTCTTGCCTTTACTGCCCCGATCACCCCAACAATGCCACTTCCATTAACCACGCCCAACAACAGGTGAAGAACATCGCCGAGCAAGCTTATGCTGGAGGAAATACTTTGACCCCAGTACCGTCGAACACCGAGAGTACTTCCAGGTCATGTATGGGTGGCCAGCCCTCGTTCTTCCTCTCAAGCACTCCCGACGTTTCACAGCATCATCTTCAACAATTTTTCGCTGACACTCTCAATCCAAATGCTATCTACCTGGCATATCCTATCTCCCAGCATTCTTGGACGAATCGACCGTTGAGCTCGCATTGCTCCCATGTACCCTCTCCAACAAATGTCATGGCAATGTCTCCCAACGATCATGACCCGTTCACGGACCCCTTAAGTGACATGTCGACACCTTTGCACTTACCCAACGATGTCAACGGAACCTGGAACTTCTCAGACGGTCAACTTGGTGGGACTTCTTTCAGCTGGACTGGGATGGATGCGTCATACGGCACCGACTATAGTATAGGTCAGGCTACAGTGGCATCGATTTCCAATATACCAATGCCATTGATGCAGGCAACCCCGATGCATCAGACGCCAACGATGAACGGCGGGATGACCTCGGCCACAATGGACTCATCGTTGGCTGATTTTCCAGACCTGCCGCAGCTGGATCACAACCCATTCGTCGACTTCGACCTGACACAACCAGATCTGAATACTCGGACCAATCTCTTTGGCACGGAATCTCTCCCTACATTCAATGTGCAGCCGGCTCGGCGCAGCTGTTGCGCACCGGCGTATGACGACTTTGATTTGGTAGATGGTAACCAGGTGGATTCCAACTTTAACATTGGCGGGACCTCGAGGACAAGTTCGCCCATCGTGAACCGCGTGTGAGGGTGCGGTAGTGGAGGAGAACTTCTCCATGGGCTGGAGGAAATAGGTATGCATGTCAGACTGGGGCATCAGATCAACATTTTTCACAGCATCACGAGCAAGGGCCAAGCCATGACATAGATTCTATTGTTATTCGTAGTTCGAATCTGCCGCAGGAATGAGTCGACCACGGGTAACACATTCCTGCTAGCGTTGCATTTCGACGATCACAAGATTCGCGTGTTTCAAAGCATAGAACTGAACTCTACAAATCTTCTATCTCACGATCCAGTGACCGGGCAGTCAAAGTGATCTATCATTTGTCGCTTACAAACTTGAACCAGCAAGATCAGAGGACTTCTATCTCACGCCACATGCTATGCCAGTCCAACGCCACCCTTACTCTCGATCACCAGCATCATGATGAAGGGTGCAATCAGGCTGGAGGCTGGTCTTTAGTTCCAATAACTTCAATGAACAGCGACAACCTCGGGCAAAGCTGTCACGGCAGTGTACGGCGTCATCCCAAAATGCTGCACCGGCACGGCCACAGGAACAGGCGGCGGCTGCCTCAATGCCCGTGTCCCAACAGCACTCTCGCTCCTGGTGACGTCCATGCCCAAGCCACTGTCTGCTCTTTCACGCAGCCTCTGCCTCCTTTGCTCTTCCTCGTCGCTTTCGACACGGGCCTTGACACTGATGACGTTCACAAATTCCACGCCGTCGACGAACATGACCCCGTTGTCGTCCATTTCAACAGTTCCCGAAGACTTCTTCGTGAGGGAAAGGCTTGGTTTATGGCGCGTGCCGGACTTGGAGGACGAAAAGGAGAATGTTCGGTTTCGAGTGTGTGTCTTTGTGGGGGATTTTGAGCGTGCGGGAAAAGGAGTATCAGCACTGCTCGTTTGAGCAAGGGGTGGAGAAGATTGCTGCTTCGTCCTTGACTTTGATCGAGGGAGCGTCATCGGGCCGCTGGTGGATCTCGAGCGTTGCTTTCCGGTTGTATTGGTATTGGTGCTGGATCTACTCCCTGATCTCACATCGGAAAGAGACGTGGACGGACGAGGGACATTTTGCTCCGTCTCATCGGGCTTCGATGATCCAGACATGGACTTTGATCGTTTCAGCATTGTCCGCACTCCCAGCGCGTCTGCCACCGAGGCCGAAAAGCTCTTCCTCGGCTTCATCTCTTCTTCCTCTACCTCGGAGATCGGGCTGACAGGAGTCTCCCGGGCGATGGTGTTCGAAGCCCGCGAATCCGAACGCAAGGTATCCGTGGTGCTCATAATCGACCAGACTCTCTCGTGATTCTGTCTAGCTGTCGCGCGAGAAGTGATGCTCGTACTCCGCGATCTAGGGCGATGAGGAGACTTCGATTTCGTCTGCGAGTTTGAGCGTGTTCGTGTGTTTGTCAAAGCATCACCGCGAGACTTGGGGATTTCTGGGGCTGGGCAAGATCCGAGGCGTTCGCTAGAATAGCTGTGGGAGAGGGACTTGGCGTGTGTTTTGTCGCCATTGACGAGAATGGACTTCAACGGAGGAGCAGGGGAGCTAGTCCGTGATTTGTTCTCGACAGCCGCTGAGCTTTGCACGGAGAAGCAAGTGTGGTATGCCAGGTCGATGAGCTCTGTGTGATCTCTAGAGTTGGCCATGCGATGGCACCAAGTGGCTTCCCAGTTGAGATTTCTCCGTGAGCTGGCGGAGCGTGACCTTGATCTTGACCTCGAAGGTGAACGGGAGAGTGACCTTGGCTTCACGGCGGATCTCGTGAAGAGAAATTCCCCTCCGTTGACATCCCAATTGCCTCCAGCCATGGCATCGCCAGTTCCCACGCGCCGAACAATCTGCCACGCAGACTTGACTGCTCCACTGATGAGGGAGTGTTCAATGTATCCCGGCGATCGACTCCCCATTGATAGCGTCCGGTGCATGCCTAAGATATTGTACAGCTGTGTTGATGGATCGGCATAGATATCGAATGGACACTGGGTAAGGGCTTTGTATGAGGCGATCAAACTCGGTTGGCCGGGGCCGATGATGACGACAGTTGGGAGGGTACGGCTCGCAGGCTTGGAGGAGTTGGTAGTCCATGTTGTGGAAGTCGACTTGTGAGATGGGTGGAAAGGGGATTCGGCAGAGGCCAGCCTGCGAACATACTCCTGACAATTACCACAGAAGAAGTGCCGAATAAAGACGACCAGGATTCTCTTCTCGGCCGGATAGACGTCGCAGTCGTAGAAGAGCGAGCCGAATTTGAGGGGATTGCCCGAGGGTGAGTAGATATCGTGATCGAATGCTTCCTTCAGGGCAAGACTGTCTGGGGGGGTTTCGGTGGACATTCTCGTGGATGACTTGTTCGCTTGATGTCCAGCAGCTTTGGCCACGATCCTCCGTTAAGAGCTTGATATTATTAGTTTACAGTCGCCAGGACTTGGTTAAGAAAGAATACGGCCTGCGTCGAGATACATTTCAAGCACTAGAAGGGAACAAAGAGCTGCAAAGCAGAAAAAATACCTTTGCCTACAGCTGTGCACGAGCATCAATGGTCAAGGTCACCATACGACACCGAGTGCGGCCAGACCCAGGCAGAAATTCCACCGAGAGTCCTTGTGTTTCTCGTTGCAGGCAGGAATGCCACTCATGGCGGTCCAACTGTCGGATCATAGCAGAAACGAAACTCTGGCGTGCAAATCCTCAAGGAAGTGGTCGAGCAATCCCTCTACGAGTGGACCACTCAGAGGTGAAGACTCGATCAGGGGCGGCAAGATGAAGGCCGTTGTGTTTGAGCCTCTGGTGCAAAAAAACACCCCGGCTTGGCACCATGTTTCAGGCGGGCCCCTGTCTCGGTTCCATCGGTCTCGAGCTGCGGCGGAATAATGGCTGCGCCGAGGCTCAGAATGGTCGTAATTCATGCTGTCTCCCATCATTGTCTGGACGAATACTCCGTATATCTTGAGGAAACGATTTCAACGAGGCCAAGTGCCGTCTCACACGTTCGAGGAATAGTCTGCAAAGGAACGGCCTCGCCTCTGCAGGCTATAAAGAGTGACTATTTCGCTGTATTGAAACGAATGGAAGTGCCCGAGAGCAGAGTAGAAGGAATCATAGACCTCCCGAGCTCAATCTTGGTCCACCGCTGCACTCTCACCCCATACTCCGGGCCGCCCCTCAACCATGTCTTCACCACCCTACTGCTAAAGCATGCCACCTCCAACACAACAGGCTAAAGGATAGCGAGTTAACCGCAGAGTCCAAACACCCTGCCGAGCTGCTGGTAGCTCGGCACCATTGTCTTCACCTCCCACATCACCTGCTGCTTTGGGTATCCTCTCGTATCTACCTTGACATGGCAGAGCCGATGCCCTGCTCAAGACGCCACACGACCAGTGGTACCACACTGACGCAAAGAGCGTCGTTTGTCGACTCACTGCGGTGACTTGACCTTTGATTCGGGGCTTTGGCTTGGTGGTGGTCAGAGAGGACTTTGACTCGGGTGTGTCTTGACATGGTCGAACGGACTATGTCTCAATGACTGTTGTCAATAAACCATGTGCTCAGACCGAGCACAGTATTCGGCATATCTTGTCGTCATCCTATGTCGAAATCAGTCGTAGCCACCGCCAACTTGACTGGCAAACGCGGTTGAAACGCTCCGAGCATCTTCGTCGTCTTGCCCAGTCTTCCCCAGCCGGTGCTTTGCAACAAATCCGCCGGGTACGGGTCCATTCTCGACATATCTCTTCAAGCGATCGGCCTGATTATAGCTGGGCTGCTTGTTGTTGCCGTGGATAGACAGCTGGTCGAGACTGACACCACCTTGCCCAACGATGCTGCCTGTGATGTCGGACTCGGTCGCTACCGTAGACTCGCCCGCCACACTGCCCGGTACCGGTCTCGGCTTGACTCCGTTTTGACGGCGAGTACCGGTGTTTTGGCTGTGAACAGAGGGCCAAGTATCAGGCGTGAAGCCTTGGAACATCGGTGGGTAGCCCGTCGACACGCCGACTCCGCCCATTGCAGAAGAATGAATGGAAGAAACATCATCCGGGATGTAGCCGACCACAGATCCCGCTGGTTCTCGGAAGTCGCCGCGTGGAGCAGCACGACCATTCAGCATGCCACTGGCCATGTGACTTGCGTGGTTGTATGCCATTTGATAACGCTGAGGTCCACGATAAGTCTGCTTCGGTCGACTGAATTGGTGCAACGATACCTGAAGATTGTTCAAGGGGCCTTCGACCAGGCAGTTGCGCTCCTTGAAATGAAGCAAGAGGTAGTGCCAGAGCGGGTGTTTGGACAGCACCTTAGGATTTCCGAGAATGACGAAGCCATACTTGGCTCGAGTCATGGCGACGTTGAGACGACGAGGATCGCTCAAGAACCCAATCCCCTGATGATCGTTGGATCTGACGCAAGACAAGATGATGAAGTCCTTCTCTCGGCCTTGGAAAGCGTCAACCGATGCAACCTCGATCTCCTTGTACATTTCCTTCTTAAACGTGCCCGCCGATTGCATGGAACTGACAATATAGCTGCGTTGACCTTCATATGGGGTAATAACACCAATGGCTGAGGGCTTGACGCCGGCTTTGAAGAATCGGCTGACAATCTTTTCAACATTCGTCGCTTCGGTGCGATTGAGGTACGAGGTTCCAGAAGCCGAGATTTCTTCGTTTCCAAGGTTGGACCAGAACATCATTGGCGCATCTTGAACAGGCCAGGGGAAATCGACATCTCGTCGAGCTCGTTGCTGCATGCTGACGCCGTTCTGCAGGGAGCCTTCGTAGAACATGTTGGATGGGAACTCGGACAGGCAAGGATGCATTCGGTACTGGACATTCAACCTAATCGGCGCGCAGCCAAGAGCAACCAGCCGCTCGAACAAAGATTGGTTGAGACCAGCCTTTGCTGCCTTCTTGTTCATAATGACAGGACCGAGCTGCTGGTGGTCGCCAACAAGGACAACTTGTTTGCAGCCGAGGACAAGGGGAATCATGCATTCCGGCTCGGCAGACTGGGTAGACTCGTCGATAAGGACGGTTCGGAACTTGAACTTGGCCAATCTTGGATCCCCTGCTCCAACGCAGGTACAGCAGATAACATCGGCGTTCTGCAGGATTTCTCGCTCAGCTGCGCGGGTCAGCGATTTGTACTTCTTCTCGTCCTGACTTGACAGTTCTCCCAGTTCCGACTTGAGCTGGTTCAGCTTCGTCAACTCCACGTTGCTGTCGTTCATTCGAACCTGCTCGTGGAGGGAGAGGAACCCGACTGTGGACTCAACGTCCTCCCGAGATTTGGCAGTGACCCGGACGGTTTTCAAGCCTGTATTGTGGATTCGCTCGCACAGTTGGTCGACAGCGACGTTGGACGGCGCGCAGACCAGGACTTGGCCGCCATTGATCTTGGACAAATGGTAGATGATGGTGGCGGAAGTGACCGTCTTACCCGTGCCCGGCGGACCCTGGATCAGACTCAAGGGCTTCTGCAAAACGGACTTGACGGCGTTGATCTGACTGCCGTTGAGTTCCGGAAGATTGGGCACGCTGAATTTCTTTGGCAATTGAGTCTTCATCGGCGCCGCGGCTACCTCGTGACCAAGCAATCGATGGAAGATATAGCCGGAGACGCTCAACTCATCGATGGCGAAAGTCTTCATGGCCAACTGCATCCGATCGAAGGATGTGGCTTTCCAGACATAGTCGGCGGTGAAGTTGTGGGTACATTCGGTGGGGATGGATTTGTGGTCGCCTTTGGATCTCAACTCGATGGTCACCTCGTCAGACTGGTTGTTGGGTATCTTGATGACATAGCCAACGCCCTCCCAGGGAGATCGAAGGTCGCCAGAGTACTTGATGCGCATTTCATCACCGACAGCCAGCTTCACATCGCCCAGCTCGAGTTTTGGTAACACGAAACTTGCCAAGTGCTTGTTGTTCAGGCCGATGTCCCAGCGGACGACCAGGTTGTCTTGAGATTGGCTTTCTTTGAGTTTGCGGTCGTAGTCGGCCTCGATCTTCACCAGTGGCCCAAACACATTCTGATATTGATAAGCGTCCTCGTAACGGAGCATTACCGCTGCGGGCTCATCGTCAATGTTGGCGGCTTTCTCGAGATCGCTGATTGTAGCATTGGCATTTTCCTTCCACAGCTCTTCCAATTTGGCGATCATCTGAGGGCTCAAATGTCTGGCTCGTAGTTGTTCTTGGTCGGACGGCTGTGAGACCAACCAGGACAAAAATGAGCGGTCCTCAATAAGAGGCTGCCATCGTGAAGTGTCCCAGTTCATGTCCTTGGATGAGGGCATTGCGGCGCACGGCTGTCGGCAAAGGAGGACGACCACTGTATCCGATTTGGCAGGGATGAAACCCAGGAGGAAGACATTCTTGGTTCCGCAGTTGTAGCATTCTAGTACCGTATCGCCTAGAGAACTGCTGGGGTGAAGTTGGACTTCTTTGTGGCGGGCTCGGACGAGATGGTTGACGATGTGAGAGGAAGAGGTGTTTCCCCGAGCGCTGCAGAACCACTTGGAGCAGGCCAGGCATCGCACAACGCTGCTGGGATTGTGGATTCCACAATAGCTATCAATCATCAACATCGTTATATCGCGAAGGGAAGAGTAGAACCATACGCGCAGGCATGTGCAGGCAATTCTTTGACCTCTTCCGCTTTCTGCACCAACTTCTTCCCGTTGGCGTCCACGGCGGCAGATGCCAGACTCTCAAGATCATCTTCTTCAACACTGTCCGTCTCATCGTCATCGTGCTGGCGTCTACGCGGCCCCTTGGCCAGGCTGAGGACGCTCTCATCAGGGTCAACCGTGGAAATGTCGTCGCTGGCGTTGATAGCGGCAGCTGAGTTCGAAACCAGATGGTTGCCCATGTTGCTGAAGGCCTCCATCTTGGGCAAAGCGTGATTTTGTCAGCGTTCTAGGGGTGCGACGGGTGAATGAAAGCGGAGTCGTATGTAAGGGCTAAGGTGAGGATGAGGCAAAGGGTGATGAATTGGGCGCAGTTGCAAAGTAACACCCCGGAATCACGCAAACACCACTGCCTCACACCCCTCCGACAATCTCCAGGTCTCAGATTTGAATGGAGACCAGTCGTAACACATGCGCCGATGTGTTGGAGTGCCTTCCGGTGGTGGTGAAGAAACCGCAAGGAGGAGGGAGGGAGGAGATGGAGATAAGTGGGCAGGCGCAGATCGGAAAATCTGCGGCCGAACCTCTGCACCAAATTTGATTTCGTGAAAAGACTCTACTACTTCCTTTCGCTTGCTCTCAACTCGAGAAGACAAGATGATACGGCGGCAAGCGCGCGAACGGCGCGACTACCTCTACCGCCGTGCAATTCAATTACGCGATGCTAGTATTGCAGAGAAACGGGCGTTGCTGAAGAAGTCGCTGGCATCCGGCAAACCGCTGGACCCCTCCATCGCCGACGACAAGTCGCTACGCAAAGACTTCAAGTACGATGAGTCGCTCGATACTGAGACTGCTGCCGCTAAAGAATCCTTTGACGATGAATACTCTATGCTGTCCGGTCTTTCCGACCCCCGCCCGCTCGTCACCACCTCCCGTAGTCCTTCGACTCGCCTCTCAACGTTCTCCAAAGAGATCAGACTGCTCTTGCCAACCTCGATACGCCTGAACCGGGGCAACCTCATTCTTCCCAACTTAATGGCAAGCGCGAAGGCCGCCGCCCTTACCGACATCATTCTACTCCACGAGCATCGAGGCACTCCCACCGCCATGACCATCTCACACCTTCCACACGGTCCCACTGCCTCCTTCTCCCTTCACAACGTTGTTCTCCGCGCCGACATCCCAGACGCTTCGAGGGGTACTGTATCAGAGTCCTATCCACATCTAATCTTCGAGGGTTTCACGACGAGATTGGGAAAGAGAGTCGTCCAGATCCTTAAGCACATCTTCCCTCCACGAGAAGGACCGCACAAGCCAGGCAATAGAGTGGTCACTTTCAAGAATTTCGACGATAGCATCGAGGTCCGCCACCATGTCTTCGTTCAAACAGGATACCGTGACGTTGAGCTGGCAGAGGTTGGGCCTAGAATGACCATGAGATGTTTTGAGATCAGAGGAGGCACCCTGGAGAAGGACTCGGGCGGTGAAGTCGAGTGGGCTTTGACACAATACACCAGGACCAGCCGGAAGAAGGACTATCTATGACGAGATGAAGCCAATCCTGCATAATTCAAATCGCAAGCACCAAGATACCTTGTACGAGTAACAAGTTCTGCAGCCAAAAGAACATGCTGTTCTGAAACGAGCTCCCAGCTCTGTCGATGCAGAGCACTCTGAGCAAAAAGAACCACCGCCATTCCCAGTCGGAAGTCTCCCAAGCACGCCAGCTCATAATGTCGAAGTTCACCAACCATCTTCTGGCGTCATTGCTCTGGCGTCGATTTGGTCACCTGCTTTCACCTTGGGAGTGTTGACCACCATTGTCACAGTCGGCCTTGTGGCTCTGGCTTCAGCTGGCTCCAGTGAGTCTCCAACTGCTCCATCTGGGTGCTTGAATATCGTTGTTGGCTCCACAACATCCCACCTTCGCCTGTCGGTGGCGCCATCCACGCCGCCAACCCTCTCCTTTAGCAAGTCCTCGACTTTGAAGCCCCTCTGCCAGCCTCGGTGCAACTCACCCCATTCGACCCCGATCCGCGGCTTGATGAATTTGTTGAATGCGGCCCAGGCGAAATCGAATGTGCTGCCCAGTGGGGCGATTGTCTCGTAGTGACATATCCCAGGTTTAGAATAGACAGTATACACCGCATACGACCGAGTTCGGAGCTCCTGCAGGTTGAGAGGGGGGATCTGGTTGGACATGGAGTATCTGGGTTTACCGTTCGGAATGGCCCGGGGGCTTTCGTCGGAGACAAAGATCTGCACACTCTGAGCCCATGGATCGCGAATGCGCACGCGCAGCTTTGGATTGGATGATGTGAGTTGACGGGGGAGGGAGCTTGCGACGCAAGGGTTGTGGGAATATGGGTATGGTTTGGGAAAGTAGTACAATGGTACTGGGCACGGTGGCAAGCTGGGCGACTCAGGAGGCAAGTCGTCGCAATCTGCGGTATCAGATGACTGATACTCGATGCGCCCAGAGAGCGAGAGACTCACGTCCGACTCCTTGCGCCTTGGGTCAACCGCTTGATTGGTGATGGGGATGAAGATATCGTGCTGGGAAGTGAAGGAGGGCGCATAACGCACCTTGACCCGGTGCTTCTCCAGGCGATTCTTCAAGACATCTTTTCGCACCAGAGTGAGAAGGTACACGAATCCGCTCTTATCGGTGAAGGGTCGATAGTTGCCTGAGACAGGTCAGTATCTTGTCAAATGGGTTCTGTCGATGGCGGACAGGGAACTTACGCTTGCCCATGTACTGTTGGAACTCAGCACAAGCCTCGTCAAACTCCTTCCCTATGTGCTGTCAGCCTTGAAAGCATGCGGATTTCTTGGTCGTAGACTAAAGTCTTACCCGCCTTCGCAATCCTTCGGTCCTTGGTCTGCCCCTTGGCTTGAGCATCGGCCTTCTTGGGCTTCTTTTGACGTTTTGACGGCTTGTCCTTGACATCGTCCTCCCCGTCTGGGCTGTCAAGGTCGGCCCTCTTCCGTTTTCGAATGCCACACTTAGTGACCTTTCTTTGTTCCCAAAGATACGGTGCAGTATCCAATGGCTTTCCAGTCTTGCTCCAAAGACTTTGCTCAAGCCAGTTAAGCTTGACGATATGGACGGATTTGATTCGACGGGCTTCCTTGACTGTGGATGATCAGTTCGGATGAGTTACGCAGCGGGATGGGGAGGAAGATACCGATGGGATAGTACCGTTTCCATGCCTTCTCGCTGCACAGCAGATGGGTGACATCTTTGGAGAGCTCTCTGGCGAACGTGCCACCGGCATGCTCGACCCATCCTTTGATCTTATTGTCTGTGTCTTTGGGGAAGTCGCCCGTCGAGGCGAGGATGATGTTTCCGAATCTTTTGGGCATGGTGGCGGCGACGAGGTGAAAGGTAGATGAGCTAGATGGGGGGAGATATTTATCAGAATGGAGAAGATTTTGAGGAGGCAAGTGAGCAAGCTCGAAGATAGCAGCAAGAGATGTACTGATGGTGGTAAGAAAGAAGAGATGATGCAGTCGAGGCGATGAAGACGAGGAAGATATAGCCCCGGGATGGCCACCTCGACAAGCACATGCAAGCACATGCTCATTGAGTGGCGCTCTGTGACGTTGATCTTAAAGTACTCAATGTTACGAGCGAGGGTGACCCCGAGGTCAACGAGATCATCGACCTGGACGCGGAATAGTGAGGAGGCTGGCACGTGAAATGGGATGAACTGAAAACAAAGCCTGTCGAAAGCACACGGTGAAATGAAAGAGAGGGGAAGAAGCCAAATCCTCAAAGTCAGCATGACTTGCACCATGGAAAGATCACATGCACTGGTAAAGGACCATTGCGCTCAGGGATTTGTGATTGAATGCCACTATGGCATCAACCCTTCACAGCTTTCACGAAAGCTCGTATCCGTCCCCCATCTTGCTTTCCATCCACTTCCACACCCGAAGAAACATCTACTCCAACAATGTTCTCCCTCAGGTAATCATCCCCCAAATCGGCCAGCACCTCCTGGACGTTATCCGGAGTCAGACCACCTGCAAGGACGACTTGAAGATCCTCGTCCTTACGGAACAGGGATCTTACGGCATCCAGGTCAACTTGTTGCCCTGAGCCTCCCTTTCCTGCATCCAACAGCGGAACAGCATGGTAGCCCCTTGAGTTGATTCCCAAGTCCTCTGGCCTGAATGCCTTCACCACAGGGACGGGAATTTGCCGTGCATACTCTAATGGTTCCGAGCCATGCAGCTGCACGAGATCCAAGTTAAGCTTGTGGACTTGTTCGATGATATGTGATAGTGAAGCATCTGCAAAGACGCCGACTAGCTGTGCTCGATCAGGCCGGCGGAGGAGGTGAGAGGAGGAGTAAGCAAAGAATCCAGTGCTGCCGATCTGATCCTCGACTTCTGCCGCTTTTGGTCCATACGAAGGATGAGGCGTAGTCCTTACAACTTCTGAAATCTGCAGCGCCACTTCGTCCTTGACATATCGTTTCCGGTCTGGGACCAGGATGATGCCAATCTGGTCGGCTCCGGCTTCGATGGCTGCTCTGGCACCTTCTAGTGTTCGTGTTCCGCAAATCTTGACCGATAGCTGCTGCTGCGCCCTTTTTATGGCGGAGACATCTGGGTCGCCGACCAACTTTGCAATGAACTCGACAGTGTTCTGTGCTCGCATAAGAGCTTCTCCCACAAGCACAGCTTTGACACCATCTTTTCGATATGCTTGGACATCCTGCGGCCCGGAGATGCCACTCAAAGCACAGACGATCGTTGACTTGGGAACTTGGTCCATCAACCGGCTTGTGGTGGCCAGATCCACCTCAAAATTGGTCAAGTTCCGGTTGTTCACACCAATCACTTCGGCACCAAGTTCCACGGCAACCTTCATTTCCTCTGCAGTGTTTACTTCGACCAAAGGTTCCATTCCCAGTGATCGGGAATAGTTGTAAAGTCGTGACAAGGTCTCTACATCGAGCATTTTCACAATCAGCAGCACAGTGTCGGCACCGGCGAGACGTGCTTCAAGTATCTGATACTCGTCAAATATGAATTCTTTGCGGAGCACAGCGGGTCGATTGGGCATGCTGTCAAGTGCCTGACGGACGAGCCTCATGTCTTCCAAGCTGCCCTTGAACCACTCGGGCTCCGTTAGAACAGATATGACGCTTGCCCCGGCTTTGGCGTATTTTCGTGCTTGGGCTGGTGCACAGGTACCCAGAGAAATTACACCTTTCGACGGAGACGCTCGTTTGATCTCGGCCAGAAGCGCGAGTGGATAAGCAGACTGTCGAAGACGCCTTGGAAAAGAGATCTGCGGAGGGGCAAGACCAAGATCAAATGCATCTTGCAGGTCTTCTGGCCGCTGAGACGGAACGAGTTTTTGTGCAGCGACTGCCTGTTTTCGGTGGGCGTAAATCTTTTCTAGAATCGACTGTTTTGCCGTCCCTATTTGACCGTTCGTGCCATTGACCTGCTTCCCAGGAGCGGCGAACTTGGGGTTGTCTGACCACTTTCCCCCGCTCATCCTAAGGAAGTTTTTGAACATGACCCGACCATTCTCCGTCAGGATGCTCTCGGGGTGGAATTGGACGCCTTCGATGACA
Source organism: Cladophialophora chaetospira (assembly GCA_030247875.1). NCBI lineage: Eukaryota > Fungi > Ascomycota > Eurotiomycetes > Chaetothyriales > Herpotrichiellaceae > Cladophialophora > Cladophialophora chaetospira. The sequence goes on from JAPDRK010000030.1 coordinate 70,508, forward strand.
TATTCCTTGTGTCGGACACCCATGATGACTCCCTTTCCCCCGTCAGGGCCTTTGGCTATCCAGGAGGAAACTTCTAGAGACTGCGGTAGCGTAGGGTGCGTGCCAGCGAGGGAATGGTATCTTGTGACGGGCAAATCCTGCGCCAGTGTTGTGTAGCATCCATTGCCATCGTGCCTCAAGGGTGAGGTCTTTCCATGGAGAATCTCCCCAGTCACATCGACTTGTCCACCAAAGACCGAGATGATGCACTGCTGACCCATGCATACACCGAATATCGGTATCTTGCCCGCAAAGTACTTGACGGCCTCCTTGCTGATACCAGCGTCTGTATCGGGGTGGCCTGGGCCAGGACTGACGACCAACTGTGTCGGCTTCTTTGCTATGAGCTCTTCCAGAGTGACTTTATCGTTTCGGTAGACGGTGACAGTGGCTCCCTCGAGTACCAGGTACTGGTAGACGTTCCAGGTGAAGGAGTCATAATTGTCGATCAGGACCAGATTGCTTGCGGTGGACAACTTCTCTGCTGGTATTGGTTGATGTGGGGAATGATCGATCAGAGCGGAAGGAGCCATGCTTGCTTCTGCGCGTCGATTGCCTGTGTCTTGCGAAAAGAGAAGAGACGTGGGCGGCGGTGTGCTCTGGTGACTTGGGTGCTTAAGCCGCATTCTCCCACCTTTTTATGGCCGCAGTTTCCCCAGATTTTCATACGGTGGAGTATGGGCACTGGAATGGAATAGCCACTCCAAGGCCCTTCGGCTTGTCATCACAAAAAAGGATGTACATCCAGTCCGCCGCTGTCGCCCTCACACTCGACGTCTGTTCTCGAATCAGATGCCACGCTCTTTCCGCCATCACCTGAACAGAGATCCTGGCCAGCCCTTCCACCTAGTGCTTGCCCCACCTCGTCGCTGGCCACACGCAGTTCGACAACGCCACCAACCATCACAACCATCATCTCTTGCTCGTCGAGCTCCCGAATCAGTCAGAACCTGCTGACAACCCGCGTGTAGAGCTTGAGCCTCTCGCCGAGGATGTGAAGAATTCATCAGACAACAATTCACAATAGACTGAGCGCATTCATCGGAATGTTCTGTGCCTCATTCCCCTCAAACCCACCAAGGGGCACCCAGACCTGATCGATTCAGTTTTCGTCACCGGCGCGGTTTCTTTAGAGGGGTGGCGACAATCGTTGGCTGAACAGCTCTTATGCTTTATCTAGCACACGGCTTGGCGTGTTCCTCTAGCTGTGCCCAGACTGGCTCTAATGCCACATCTCTAGCTGGATCGGCGCTACAAATTGTGACAGCCTTTGCGCAGAAGTCAACAAGACCTTAAGCTTCGATATGTTGTGGCAGGGCTATGCTGCTTCGTCAAGATTAACCGCGAACGACATGACCACCGTCAGTTAAGAATCTGATTGATCGCCGCGTCGGCGTTGAGTAACGTGGATGCAACGAGAGGGTGCAAACTGCTTCAGGCTCAGATTTCCGGGAGCAGGGGTGCGGCTGTAAAAGGCTACAATCATTAATGGGATCTGCGATTTCCTAAGCTCTTCGCTGGACCCGTTACGCAAAGGATGGTAATATTGATCTGCCTGATGATCTGGAAGAACTCGTACAAAGCCCTCGAAATGACCCTGGGTGAGGGCTCCCTATGCTCACTCCCCTCGAATTGGTTCACGCTGGATTCTTGTTATCAGCCACGATCGACTCGATGAAAGGGTCGACAGCCCCATAGAACTCGGCTGGCTTGGAAGAGAACACCACATGTCCTGTATCGAAGTACTCAAGCTGCGAACCCGGAATGTATTTCTGTGCCATTGGACCAGCTGCCTTGGGGAAGATTGGATCCCGTGTACCCCAGGCAAGCAGAACCGGAGCTTTGAGATCTTTGGCCCGAGATCGAAGGTCGTGGCTTGGATGCAAGAAGCTTCGCCACAATGCAGCAGCGATCGAAGCGCCACCGGCGGTCCCAGCTATGGCAGCGACCCGTCGAGTGATTTCTTGATCATGATCGGTCTGAGGACTCATATATCGAGGGACGAGACGAGGCATGATAAAGCGCGACACCACCGCCGAACCAAGAGGCCGAGTCAGCAGCCGAGACCACGGCGTCCAGTCGAAGAAGCCGCCACTGTTTACCAGAACAAGACCTCGAACTTGGTCGGGATGAGTTATCGCCAGTCTCGCCGCAGCGAAGCCTCCAACTGAGTTACCAACGAAGATGGCTGGCCCGAGCTTCAAGCCTACGACCACGTCCTCGAGCACGTCAGCAAAGCCAGCCGCGCCCAGAGACTCACGGCCTGGTGTTCCTTTCGAGTCACAATGCCACGGCCAGTCGACAGAAATGGCTTTGTACTTCTCCGCGAAATGTGTGGCAACCACTTCATAGTCTCGACGATCATGCAATGTTGCATGCAACATGACAATGGGCACGCCGTCCCCTTTGATCTCATACGCGACTTCTCCCGCTCGTGTTGGAACTGTTGGCATCTTTGCTGGAGCTTAGAGTCATGACGCTATGGGAAAGCCGGACAGTGGCGAAGAGTTACGGTCCTGCACCTGCTGAGAATCTAGCGAGACAGGTTTTCTTTGAAGATGAGGACGTTGAAGGGTATCATGGCCATTGCAAGGATCTCCACCTTCGTATGGACTGTCCAATTAAAACCCGTCAGTCGTGGACCAACATCACTCCGACGGGCAGACAAGGCAGACTCCAACCAAGTTGGCCAATTGACAGGACACCTCTCTTGATCCAAACGATGTCCTCCGTGGCGTCGAGCTCCTGTGTCGATTTGATTCACATTGGACACGGCAGCCTGGACCATCTCATCGTGCAATATCATTTGCGGCTTCACTCGCAAAGTTACACCACTATTGGCGACCCAGCGTCGGGTACATGTCCCGCAGGCCTGCAATTATGCTCTTGCTGTGAGAGGATTGCGATAAGCAGGCTTCCCAAGGCTGAGAGAATAGCATCTGCTCAAGAGTATCGCCTCAGCATGTGGAAAGAAAATGATATCGCATTGGTAATCCGGTGTTTTACAACTGGAAGGCCCACCGGCTACCATTGTGTCTTCCCACGCCGTGTGAGTCGGACAGTTTTCCAGACATCTGGTGCATGCGCTCTTGCAAGTGCAAGCTCACCCTCTGGTAACACCTTCCTCCAAATAGATGCGGCGAAAAACGACAGCTCAGCAGCCGCCTCCTCCGCCCCCAGCGCTTGCACCCGCACTTGCACTCACTGCGGCAATCATGCCGTTGTTCCGCCTTCGTTTCTTCTGCTTTGCTTTGCGGAGTTCTTGTTGGTCTGCGTATTGCTCCAAGGCTTGAACGTACTTTGCATCGTACCGACCATCGGCTGGACGTGGTGGTGGAGACGGGTCGTGGTCGTCACGGAAGCACATAATGGTGCAACCCTTAGAAGACAGGTAGGCGTTGCTTGGTGCGTGTTGGTTGATCGATCGATAGATGTGTGAGGCAGACTGACTGGATGTTCGTCTCTCGGAATTGCTGCGGTAGACAATGTACCCTAGTTTCCTGTGTTTTGAATGTAGTTGGGCGACAATGCGCTATTTGGCTGGCCTTACATGGCAGTTCATCTGCTGGAAGGCACCAGAGTCTCTTTATATATTCTAGAGCTTGGAAGCGCTCTCGGTGTTCTAGTCACACGTGCCGCGCAAGCCACCGGCAGGTACGACGTTGGTTCTCTGAGTCTAGTACAAAAATCGCATCATGTGCTAGAGCGCAGTCGATCATCCTCTACGTTCAGCAACGATGTTCCGCAGGAGAAGCATCATTAGGGGCCAAATCACTGCGCCTTGCAACTCTGGGGAGCCTGACCAGTAACCACCAATCATATCAGAATAAGAGGCAGGCTGTACTCCTAAATGCCCCTTGTCGTCGTATATGTTGAGTTTGTTGATCTGCATGTCATAGTATTCTAGAAAGAATTGCTTCTGCCTGAGGGCTGAATACTGTTATTAATGCTGCCTCGGCCTCGCCACACTACCCCACCTCAGCCGCAGGCTATACACCGAGTCAGTTGCAAAGATAAGTGGCACACAGAGGGAGTCTGACAGTTCCCTATTGCAAGGACAGATCGACATGGCGGGGGCCCCAGTGACCATCGAGCGTCCTTGCTGGGACTCCGAAACGGTCTGTCTTTTGGTCTGACTACCCGTTAATTTTGCGACAGGCTCAACCCTTGGGCCTTCATGCCATGTGGGATCATGTCCAAAGAGATCGTCGAGTCAAGCCTAGGAATCTGTGCACTATATCGCCAGCTTGAGAGAGAAAGTCTGCCAGCGCTAGATCACTCACCGGGCTCTTCGCAGATCATCATCACTTCCAGGAAAGACCAATCTCAAGCAGACAACCAGTGGTCAACATGGGGCCAAAGCTGTACTGCTGCCCTGAATCCGGAAATTGCTACAAAGTCCGCCTTCTAGCATCTCTTCTTGATATCTCGCTCGAGAAGGTCGAACTCGACTTCTTCCATGGTGCACATAAAACCCCTGAATTCCTGGCCATCAATCCGAAGGGAGAACTGCCGGCCCTGGTCGATGGAGATATATTGCTCACGGATTCCAGTGCCGTCCTGGTATATCTAGCAGGCACACACCCGGATCCGGGGTCATCAAAGACGCCCTCGAATTATTGGTCCGCCGAAGCAGTCGAGCAGGCGCAAATTGTCGACTGGCTCGCCTTTACGGCGAGTTACATCTCCGGTAGTCTTTCAAAGGCAAGAGCGTTCAAGGCATTCAACTGGCCTCCAAACACGAGCGAAGAATCAATCAAAGAAGCTAAAGCCAGAGGTGTGAAGTCTCTGAAGGTCTTGGAGACGAAGCTTGAGAAATCAGACTGGCTGGCACTCGGGAGGCCGACGGTAGCCGATATCGCCATCTACGTGTACGTCGCTCTGGCGCCCATGGGCGACATTTCTTTGGAGCCGTTCGCGGCGGTGAAGGCCTGGTTGGAAAGGGTCAAGGCGCTGCCAGGGTATATCCCGCTCACCGGACTGGACCAGCCGTTTTAGAAGCAAGGGTAGCTTCCTGCTGGTTAGTGTGCACGAAGAATGACACTATGCTTCAGAAGATAAAACTGAATAAATTCAATAATTGGCGGACAACCAGTGATCTTTGTCGGGACTCTCGCACGAACAAGGACACCCCGACGCTCCATGAAAAGATGAGCAAGGAGTGTAAAAGCCACAATGTGCCCCTCATCAATGGGAGGAATTAGCGATGCTCTCATTGCTGTGCTTTCTTACCTTTCCTTGATGCAAGTCGAACCACAGACTGGCGAATGGTCTTCAGAACCACAGGAAGATCATGATTCGAGCTTGAGGTACTATTTGGGATCCAAATCAGCAAGCTGGCGTAATGGCGTGCTCGGTGAAGTTGGGAAACAACGTCACCTGCTTCAACGTGAGGCGCAGCGGTTGTGCCGACGTGGGAAGTCATAGGGGGTGGCTATGTGGCAGCAGCAATCATTCAAGGGGGGTGTCTTCTACGACGTCGCCCAAATATTTAAATCCTTGCCAAACAGATGTGAGGAAACAGCTTGGGTCAAGCACTGAACGATATCATTCGTCTAAATCCAAATAGGCAAGAGGAGCCTGGATGTCTTGGCAAGCGTGAGCGATCAAAATCCGGGAAATGTGTGCGAGAGAGCCTGATGTGTGGTGTGCGGCAACGAGGTTTGCTTTCTCTTATGGCTATTTGCCAAAAAGTGTCTGCTGTCGGACTGCTTTTATACATATAGTGTTCCTTACCATCTGGCAGGATCATAACCTCACCGCCACAATGGAGGATGAATCGACATCACCGCCACCACGCCAGTATCAAAACTTCCGCTCGGCAGCCTCAACCAATTGGCGCATGAAAGACAACTCGCCACGGCCTGAGCAACAGCAGACGCGGCTTCGCCAGGATCGCAACCAGCACAGCGGCAGCCAGGATGCCAACACTCAGTCATATTCGCGCAATCGAAACGCCCAGCAATCCAGCGACGAAGGCGCTGCAGGAACGAGACTTTATGTCGGTAATCTACTCTACACCGCCCAGCGCCCGGATATTGAGGATCTTTTCAAAAACCATGGCTTCAATGTCGTCAATGTCAGCATTTCTACAGACCCTTTCACCGGTCGGAATCCGAGCTACTGCTTTGTGGACTTGGACACAGTGGAGGAGGCCCAGCGTGCCATGAGCGAGCTCAATGGCGTTGATGTCCTTGGGAGACCGCTCCGAGTCAGTCCCGGTGTCGCCAAGCGACAGGGCCAAGGGGGTCAAGGTGGCGGCAACGAGTCCCGGGTCAAGGATTATGAGAGGGGCCAGGGACGGCCGAGAGGCGCGCGCGAGACGAGGGAACAGAAAGGTTAGTCTGGTTTGTCTTGAACGTTCGCAACTTCGTGCCATCAGTCTCGTAATGGTTGTTCTTGCTTACAAATGCCCCTCCCAGAGGGAGACTACAACCCAACATTCGACCGTTGGAATCGCACCGATGCGCAATCTCACTGGACAGCACCGCAATCCGAAGGCCGCCGTCTCTACGTGGGCAACATGCCTCGCATCGAACCACAGTCCGCCCACGACCAGGAGGTCCAAGAACTTTTCGCTCAATATGCGCCTGGCATCACCCTCGGCGCCGTGTCCAAACAGATCTCTCCACGACCAGCGCCCAAGCCAGAGCTCGGAAACAATCAGTACTACTGCTTTGTAGATCTGGAGAAGGCCGAGGACGTCGATGCTGCGATTGAGGCAATGGACGGCAAGCAAGGTAGCTGGGGCGGAAACGTTCGGGTCAACCGCGCGAGAACTTCGGACAGGAAGGTTGTCAGGGAACAAGGGCTGCCCAACCAGGAGAGAAGGGTCATTGGTGAAGGGGCATGGAGACGAGGAATAGCGCCGGCCGAGCAATAAACGATGCTTTTGACGTTGACTCGAAACTACAACGAATGAAATAAACCATATGGGACCATCTTCAAAGGGCTAGCATTTGACATGGACAGACGCGTAGAAGCGGGCCATATGAAGATACTTGAGGTTGAGGCGTGGAGGAACCTTGAAAATTTTCCGAGTGAGGACGAGAACGAGAATTTATTTCGTTGTGGAGACGACGAAAAGGACCGATGCTTGTATTGACCCAGGGGCAGGATGCAAAGCCCTGGAACTCTGATGCCACTTTATAGTCCATCGACGGTCTTTTGTCATCAAATTCCACCTTTTGGACGTCTATGACGCCTTCGCTGTTAAGTTCACCGGGTAATCTGTGCTCTCAATCGCGTCCGGATAGACGAGACCACCTTGCTTCCGGGCTTCGTCCATAATTTCCATGATCAAGGTAGATTCTGCCCACGGTAGGCCCTCGGATTCGAGCTTGCCGGCAATGAGACAACGGGCTGCTTCATCGGCTTCGTACTATATAGCATGGTCAGCATAGGCGTATGACGCAGGGAAAAGCACAATACGTACCATCATGCCATGGGCACCACCTTCAAACTCAAAATGCTTGTCCAAAACTTCCGCTGCTTTGTCCTTCGGTACTAACCGATACCTCGTTGGACGATATATGGGACCGTACACCTGGATCTCGCCTTTCTCGCCCTGAATCCGCACAGCAGGAACCTGTGCTTCTTCCTTCTCTTCGCGGATCCGGGCAGGATCGTCACTCACACGCATGGCCGTTGTGGCCACAGCGTGAGTCTTCGTCTTGCCGGAAGGCGTCGATTTGGGGAATTCGAGGAGCAGGAGCGTTGACTCGTCGGCGCCGGTGCGCGGTTCAGATGTTATTGCCGCACCGACAACCTTGGGTCGAGACCGCTTTTGCAAATCGGCCGACAGCGTATGGTATATTGTCTGGAAGACCCATGTCAGGCTGTAGATACCCAAGTCTAGTAGTGCTCCACCCGCCAAATCCAGGTTTACCATGCGGTGTCCAAGATCGAATGCCTCCTCAGGTACCACACCAATGCTCAGGTCCGATACGACGCGAATGACTTCGCCGATATCATTGTCCTGTATGTGTTTTCTGATCGCCTTGCTCAAAGGAAAATACCTCGTCCATACCGCCTCCATGAAGAAGAGGTTCTTCTCCTTTGCAGTCTTGTACAAGATCTTTGCCTGCGCTGCGTTGACTGTGAGCGCCTTCTCACACAGAACCGGCTTGTTATGGCTGAGACACAGCATTGCATTCTGGTAGTGGTGAGAATGTGGTGAGCCAATGTAGACAATGTCCACGTCGGGATCTTTGGCAAGCTCTTCATAAGAGCCATATGCCGTCGACTTGGTGGATTGAGATGGGGTGACAAAGTTGTCGATGAACTTCTCTGCTGAAGAGACGGAGGAAGACGATGCGACGCCGGTGACAATGTGTCGGACATCTGAGACGCCTCGGGTTGAGGGATCGAGGAGGATGTCCTTCACGAAGGTCTGCGCAATCCAGCCGGTGGCCATGATGCCCCATCGAACTTCTTTTGTTGATGACATGGTAGCTAGAGTTGCAAAGTAAGTTCCTTGAGACAGACGACGAATATTGCAGCCGAAGTAGGAAAGCGCAATACAAAAAGTGAATGAGTGCAAACCTCCAGGAAACCCATTGGCGAGGAGTATCTTTTGTACCTGAGACGCGGGGAGGACGTCATGGACACGACAATTGGAATCGGCAATCGACCCGACGTGAAAGCGGGCAATCAGCCTGATATGAGCCTCCCCATAGCCGACGTTGTACCGCTACGTGTCGAATAGCCCTGCCAGCAGTACAGGTAATGCTTAACCTATCCCAAACTCACAGTCGTGGCCTCGTCGGTCGACTCGGGTTCAAGTCCGCTTGACGGATTCCTTTTCAAAGAAAGGTTTCGGACCCCTTTCCATTCTGCTGCACTGGTCAGTCAACGTCGCTTGCGAAGGTAAGCTTGATTGCATGACTCGTCGGTTGTCAATTAGATTTTGTATTCGTCCCAGGGTAGACGTGGGCTATGTACTCAAAGTCAGAATCTCTTTGTGCGCATGCCACTCACCGTTTCCCAATGACACCAAGTTCCGTTGGTGGTACAGATTTGCAAAACGGCATGGCTTCTTTGGCGAGCTTTCCGAGAGGCTCTTTGATCCGTCCTCCATCCCATCATCGTGGAAGCTCAATTCAACCATCAAATCCCTCCAACCGTTGGTTCTGTCTACCGCAAACCAAGCTTGCCCAGAATGCTAGGGCGTGCTGGCGTGGCCTTTGTATCGCCAAAGACGCCCAAAAGGCTCTTCCACACGTGTTCCGGATCTTGACTGGCATCTATGCCGGACCAGATTCCCTTGTCCTTGTAGTATGAAACTACGGGCGTGGTCTGTGCGTGATAGGTGCCCAATCTCTTCTTAAGAGTGTCGGCATTGTCGTCGGTTCTTTGGATGAGAGGCTCGCCAGTGACATCGTCTTTCATGGTCACCTTGGGTGGGTTGAAGACCTTGTGATATGACCGACCCGAGGCAGGGTGGATTAGTCGACCGGTAATACGCGAAACGAGGAGGCCGTCGTCAATTTGGAGCTCGACTGCGTGCTTAAGAGGCTTGTTCTCTGATTTCAGCATGGTGTCCAGGCCTTCGGCTTGCGCCACGGTTCGGGGGAAACCATCGAGAATAAAGCTGTCTGTGTTAGCCGTGACACAAGTTGCCGTGTTGAGTCCTACCCATTCTCGCATTCTCTGTTGGTGTCCAGCTCGTTCTTGATCATATTGATCATGATGTCGTCGCTGACTAGACCACCTTGATCCATGATCTTCTTAGCTTCCTTCCCCAAAGTTGTCTTTTTGGCGACCTGTGCCCGCAGCATATCTCCGGTGGCCTGCAAATTGTGTAAGAGCGTGCTCGAAAGCGGGGAGTGGGAGGCCGCCGTACTAGATGGCAGACGCAGTATTTGTCCTTGATGCGGGGAGCTTGGGTTCCCTTGCCTGTGTAGAACTGCTTAGTAAACGCGTCGAGGGAGGACGACGGCGGAGCTCACCTGCACCGGGCGGCCCGATGAGAATCAAGCGCATAGAGTCTGTGACCGAGGGCTTCTTGTCGCCTCCTTCTAGCCGCCTCTCGAGAGACCATACTCGAGCTTCGAGTTTGTGGATCAGATCCTTCAAGTCGTCGACATGCTGATCCGTGATTGGTGCCATGGCGGTTGAGAGTTGAGGTGGATGGACCTGACCAAGGTCGAAAAAGCACGTCGAGCTAGAATGGAGGTATCACTTCTTTCGACAGAGCTTCAACTCAAATAAGAGAGGAGAAGAAGTCGACGACGGCGAAACCGAGAAATCTGCGGCAGGAACTGGAACTTGGACCTGATGCTACCGGCTGCGAGCTCCAGGTGAGAATCCTCCACTCTGCCGAATCCCAAACTGCGCTCCGAGCTGCAGCTGAGCGCCAAGCCGTCGCGCTTCCCTTTTTCCCGAGGCTGTTCCGATCTCTTTTCTGCCACCGAGCCATGTCCTCAACGAGTGAAGTTGGCTCCTTGTTTACGACTTCGCCGAGGAGCTTGCGTTGCCTGGCAGAGAGGTTCTCATGTGCAGTCGATGGCGTGTAGCTGTCACGCCTAAGAATTTTTCAAGCCTTAAAGTCACGCTCTAACAAAGCCACTTCATCACTCGTCACCACAAAAATCAACAAATGCTCGTTCACATTGGTCATGTACGAACAGTATGGCACACCCTGTGCTCAGTCGTGTAGTGCATCCCAGCGGGGGATCACAGGGAGATATGTTTCTCTTTTCTCGGGCAACATCCTACCCAAAAACCGACTATTGGCTGAACAATATTCCTCTTGGCTTTTATTAAAGTGTTGTACATATACCCATTCTCTCAGGTGAAAAAGTTGCTGCTCAACGCTGATATTGGCTAAAGCTTCGGCGAGAGCGTCCGGCAACTTCATCCCCAGCTCAAAGGGGTGACATCGATCAGCTGAATTGAAATTCTACCCAATGCCACTAGCTCAACTCTGCTCTTAAGCTTGCCAATATCGACCTCGAAGAGCCAATCCACGGTACCACCCCATTACACCTGGGACGACGACCAGGTCCTTGACGCTGCAACGATCAATGGCGAGACTCACCGGGATCAGACAGGATCTTTCCAGGTGCCTTTGTCTTTCTAGGTTCCTTTGCCACCTTCGCCAACACGGGATCGACGCCATCAGCCTTGGTCAGGACAATCGTTTTCGAGAAGAAGGCCTCAGTCGTGACAGTCGGTTCCACCTTTCATTGGCCTCTCAAGGTGTTGATTCAAGAAGTCGAAGGCGCCGCTGGCAACGAGACTGTCTTCGATTCTGAACAGGACGAACCATGGACGAAAACAAGCTCAACTGCAGAGCAAAAACCACGACTCAGCAAGCACACTTCTCCACCAAGTGCTCCGCCAACTGACGTATATCCTGAAGCAATTTGCACCGCAGCGCTGATCACTCATAGATCCAGCATTCGTTCAACTGCGTACGATTCAGGATGGATCGCCTCTACCGCAGAACCTGCATGAGATTTCAACTCCACTACGTTTTTGAGCGATGTCCTGGACTTCGTGTCTGCAACATTGTCCAGGAACACACACCGAATACGGAGAATACTCATGCTGAGCTTGCCCAATCGCGATTCCTGGTCATCCACATCTAATCAATAGCACATGTCTTAGTAGCGTAACCGTGACGCTTGTGTTGGAGCACACCAGATTGTGAAGCATTATACACAACTCACGAGTCGCATGGTATTGGGTATAATCGAAAGGCAAGCCGCACGACACCGAAAATCATACGCGAACTGCAATGTCCGAAGCAATTCTGATCGTTGGATCAGCCTTCAACCACCATGAGCAAGGTTTTATGGCGCCCCTTCAACACCCGAAACTATGGTCTCTGAAGAGCGCCGCCTTTTCCTTGGAGTCATAAATTCCCTGATGCGCATCGAAGCACGCGTTTTCTGTTGAACGCCGAGCAAAGAGAGAATGGCTGCTCGGTTTCAATGCACCGAAACGCATGGAGGTCGGGCATTCTGTCCCCACGAACTGCACCTCAACCCGCAAAAGTATGAAGCTACCAATTCCTAGACCAGTGATGGCAACACCTAAGGGTCTGCATATGCACTTTCCCCGCATTTCATCGGCGTGTAGCCGTGTTCGGGGTGACGGCATTCGGTGGCCTGAGGCTGTGAGGAGTGCCTTAAGAGAATCTAATCAACTCCACGCCCATTGCTCTAACATATAAGAGCTGCTAAGCTTTTATGTGTGCTTCAGTGGAAGTGCGGCAGCTTCTCCTCTTTTCAAAATGCTCTCCCTGCTTCTTGTCTCGTTCCTGAGCAGCTGGGTGACCGCTCTTCCAGCCACTGCGCCCTGCTCGGACTCCCTTCCCAAACCTGTTCTGGGTGGAGCCACTATCACGTCCTTCACAGCTGCTGTCGTGCACAACTATGCCGTCAACATCACAGGCGAGTCGAATAACTGGACCAGCCACAACATCACGGGTCTGAGCTTTTGTCAAGTCAATATCAGCCTCACGCATGTAGGGACTGGTGACCTGGTTAATAACCAAGTATGGCTTCCGATAACTGGATGGAACGGCATATTCCTGGGCATCGGCGGCGGTGGGTACGCGGCTGGGAATTGGCAGTCTCTCGCTCCAGCAGTATCACGAGGTTATGCCGCCGTTTCGACTGATGCCGGCCATACCCAGTCAAACTCGAGCGACGCAACATCGTGGGCGCTGGGGAACGCTGGCGTCAATCGAAATCTACTCCTTGATTTCGCATCCAAGTCTGTTCATGATATGACGAAGATAGGAAAGGCAATTACCACCAGTTTCTACGGGTCGGCGCCCAAGTACTCTTATTGGAACGGATGTAGTACTGGCGGAAGGCAAGGGAGCATGGAGGCGCAGATGTATCCAGGAGATTACGATGGCATAGTCGCTGGAGCTCCCGCGGTAGGTGTTTTCTTTGAAAGAATGCCCCTAATTGCTCACAAGTGCTATTATTGTCATTGTTCGGTCGAAATTGAAACAGACTGACAGAGTTTCGAAGATCAACTGGAACGACTTCACTCCAGCTCAACAATGGCCATTCACCGTGATGAACAACGAAGGGTTTGCTCCAGAGCAGTGCGAGTTTACAGCGGTAACTGCTGCCGCCATCAAGGCCTGCGATCATCTTGACGGCCTTACCGATGGCATCATTTCAGCTCCTGGATTGTGCGACTTCGACCCGGAAACTCTTGTTGGGAAGAACTATACCTGCAATACCGACGGAACAACTCGACGCTTTTCACCCAAGATTGGAGTCGTGGTGAAAAAGATCTGGCAAGGACCGGTCAACTCAAAGGGAGCACCATTATGGTACGGAATTACCCCCGGCACAAACTTCAGCTCATTGGCTCCGACGGAAACCTTTGCAAATGGTACAACGGTGCCCCTTCCCTTCAACATTTCAGACAGCTGGTTCCGCAATTATATCTTCAAGAACCCTGAACACAACACTTCGACTATCACATACACCGAGTTTCCCGCTTTGATTACGCAGTCTCATGCGCAGTACGATACACTCATGGGGACTTCAAACGCACACCTTGCCAGCTTTAAAGCTGCCGGCGGGAAGATGATTACTTGGCAGGGCCTCGCTGACAACCTTATCATGCCGAACGGTACGATGAACTACTTTGACAGGGTGAAGAAATTGGATCCAAATGTTATGGACTATTATCGCGTCTTCTTTGCCCCCGGAGTCGGACACTGCGGGGGTGGCAGCGGCCCAATTCCAAACGATGTCCTGATGAATTTGCGGGCTTGGGTTGAGAATGGCACTGCACCTGATGTGCTCCCGGCGTCGAGTGCATACGCAATCAATGGCACTGTGCGACACCAAAATCTATGCCCGTATCCGCTGGTCTCGAAGTATGATGGGAAGGGCGATCCGGCGAAAGCAGCGAGCTTTTCCTGTGCAGAGAGTTTTTGAGGTGCTGTTCGGGTTGTTCCTTGCTAGCTGGATTTTTCAGAAATGGTATTTTCATCTTGTTGGGCCGAATTACTGCAGCTTTGCAGATTCGGTACCACGAAACGCGGGTGAAGTGGACAATATTGGCCCTTGAATTTCAGGCACCCTGAGTGAATGATAGTTGTTTGCTGTCCGTCCAATTTGGAGACAATGCAGTTCCTCAGAGATCTCGCTATCACCTCATAGAGTCGGCTCCTCGTCTTCGTGAACTCAGTCGGCCCTCGGCTCTCAACAACGTACAAGCATACAACCCTAATCACAACGTGAGCTGTGGACGGCCGATCCTCACAAGCATTTTCATATGCCTGTCGTGTTTTGCTGTTGAGCTCGATGAATTTGTCAGCCGCCCGAGTCATACGTTCATACCAGCAAGTTCTGAAGACACCGACGAGTTGGAATGTTGCTCCAGCGACCAGTAACAAAGCGTTGCCAAGCACAATGATATTTTCAATATGCGGAAGATGATCAGAGGCTGCTGGGATGGGTCTCGCTTTCTCTTGCTCACATTCCGTTGAGATTTCGAACAGCAGTCCAGATACGAACACAAGATCCGCAGGCACACTGCCATGAAAGGACCACCCAGAGGAGAAGTTGAACACCCACTCCCTAGACCAGCCGTAGACGCTGTCCAGGTGACTGGCGATGCACAAGCCGTGGAGAAGGGCGATGCAGCAGAATTCCAGTAGCCACGATCAGATCGCAAGGCTTTGAAGATATCCTCTCAACGCGGAGGGCGTTTCGAGCTCCTAGCCCAAAGGTCCTAGAGGTACTTGTTGCGCAGAGGCGTTGCCCTTGGATCGTTTCCAAGTATCATGATCTTGTGGAACGCTCTTTCCGCACTATTTTTGCGGAGGCTGCTAGCGCAAAATTGCCGGCGACTTCCGATGAACAACCCTCGTGAGTCCCGGACATAGTACGCCATATTCAAAGTGGTACTCTCGTGTGCAATCAGTTGCTCTTGAATATTGTGGTGGGGGACATAAGACTGGTTCGTCCAGGACTGCCCGGACTTCGATGCTCTGATTTGGAGCTCTCAAGCTTGCCAAAGGGCGCACGAGCTTGTCTCGATAATTGAAGCTTCGAGTGCCGATGCCTCCCCCAGACCAGCAAGTGCTTTGGTGCCCATAGTGATTTGTGGGAAGCCAAGACAAGTGCAGTACCCAGCACAACAAGAGCTCACAATAATGGATGCAGGGTAGTTGTGGCATTACTGCGACCAACGGGTGGATAGCAGTGCCGCAGGGATACTTTCACCTCTCCTTCAATTCTGCTGCTGGGCCTATCAAAGAGACTGCGCCGCTTCATCTGCCGCTACCGAAGCCCCTGAGATGGGGCAAAGAAGTCATAATTCCGTTGATTCGTTAATGCCTTTGATTGGCTTCGGACTTTGGATCTTCCACTTTGCCGCAAGCAGAAGTCACCGGCAGCGGGACAAACTTGCGTAGAGCTTGTTGTGGGAGTGCGACTGACTACTCTCAGACAGGACGATTGTTTTGATTCCCATCGGAATAGGTCTGTGCCTGCGGTCAATGTACTGGCAGAAGTCGTGGGTCGGGGGCAGCAGCGCTATGCCCAAGCTTTGGAAAGGTGAAGCGGCTCAACTTGTCGAACTCCGGGGCGCTCTCGTGGGTCCAGACTCCAACGGATCTGTGGCCGACTGAGAAATTCCCAAATCCCTTGGAGTCAATTTCTACCTCCTTGTCTTCCCAGCCGAGGACATCTTTCCATTTCTCCCCAACATGTCCGCGGCCGACGAACATTCTCTTCGACCGTCTATCCCAGCTGTTTGTCATGACGACAGCCAGCCCGGCGCTGTCTGGGCTTGATCTGCGACCCCGTCTAGTCCAACCAATGCAATCATCGGCGTCAAAGTAATCCCGCTGCGACCCGTACGCATAAAGCTTGCGAGCAGCAATGAGTCGGGCAAGCTTTCCTCCGCATGCTGGAAGTCGAGGCCGCGGCCCATGATTCCCAAACATGTCTCCCCAGAAGACACAGGGGATGCCGCCTTGGTCTCGAAGCAGGATCAGCGCGTACGCGAGCGGAATGAACCACTCCTCTACTGGAGCCGCTAGCGACTGCGTCTCTTGAGTGTCATGGTTTGCGACAAAAGTCTGGTTCATATGGATTAGTCGCGACGCACGATGTTTCGGTTACCAGCAAGGACTTACCACGGCATGAGCGTGATCTCTTTGGACCAGGGTTCCATCGAAGATCGTCCTTAGATCTTGCTGCCTGCCTTTTGAGAAATCACTGAAGTTGTACACCAGCTGCACATCGAACAGATTCAGCCTGCCATGAAATCTTCGAATGACTTTCTCGAGAGCATTCGTATCTGCATCCCAGTACTCACCGACAAAGAAGAGTCTCTTTCCCTGAGATGTACTTTTGTCGAGATGAGAGATAAAGTCGGCAATGAAAGTCAGGGAGTAGTGCTTTATCGCGTCCAGCCGTATACCACTGAGCTTCAAGGTCGAAGTGATCCAAGTACCCCAGTTGAAGATGTCCGAGCGCACAGCAGGATGTGAGTGGTCGAGATCGGCAAACATCCTATCGCAGAGGACAATAGTAAGTATCAGCAATCTGCTTTCGTCACGAAGCGCCACAACGCCCATGCAGATGAACTTGAGGTGCTCCAACTTACAGGAAATCGTAGTTGCCCAATTCTTTGCTCACATCGTGGGCCCAGTCGTTTCGTTTACCTGGTACGATGAATCTGAATATGGCCTGCTCATTTTTGCGAGAATCGTAGTCGACGCCAGAGAAGTGTGTCCAGTTGTACGACATGTCCGAGTACGTTGCACCGCGGCCGGGAAACGTGAACTTCGTCCAGGTCTCGAGCTCATAAGGGTCTGTGAGCGCCTTTGTTCGGTCTGGTACAGCATGCAGGGTCAATAGAGAACTTGCCATTGTGGGAGAGGGTGCATGCTGACCATTGCCATCAACTTTGATACCGAAGCTTGGCTCCTTCCCATCCGCAGCAGCTTTATGGTTCAGCACTGCATCCCATAGAATGCCAATCCCAAGTTGTTCGGCTTTGGCACAGAACCTCTCCAGCTCGTGTTTGCTGCCCCATTTCGTCCTCACGGGCTTACCGTCAGCCTTAGCGTCAAACTCCCCAAGGTCCCAAAGGTCGTAGATACCATAGCCAGTGTCGTCAACCGAGGTGGCTTTGCAGCCCGGTGGGATCCAGATTTGGGAGATCCCGAGTGCGGAAAGATGTGGCAAGAGAGCTTCAAGAAGGGTGTAATGGCTCGTTCCGGAAGTGCTGTTGTCGCTTGCAGGTCCAGGCAGGTACCACTCAAATGCCTGGAACAGCGTTCTGTTTTCCTCACACTCCTGCGAATCTTAGGAAGTCAGCATATCAGCGAGTTGAGACGACTTGTCGCGAGCTGAGATTCGTGCCCAAAAAAGCAGGCAGGAAGGAATGATCTGGGGCTCCACATTGCAAGATCATCCTACCTTCGGGTTCAACTGGGCTTCCACCACCAGTCAAGGTTCTCAACAAACGCTGCATTGCCCAAATGACCGGAATGTTGGCGGAGATTCAGTGGGTTCAACTCCGATTGCGCGGGATCCCAGGCGGTGATGTCATTCATTCGGGTCGAACTCGACTAGGTATGAGTACCAAGAACATGACAGAGAGAAACATAGCAGAAAGATGGTTATGCTGATGAGCTAGAAAGGAAAAGGGCAGTGAAACGCAAGGAAGAATAATAAATGTTTCCCATAATCAGCTTGAAAAATTGGCACACGTGGTGCTTGTAAGACGTGTAAGCCTTCGTGCTCAGCTCGGTGGAGCCTGGCCAATCGTGGTGAATCAGCTCCCAGTCACACCAGTGGAACCGCCAAATCCAACGCCCGCTCAGTACACGCGACATCTTTTTAGCAAGGCACGTCTTGAAGTGAGGGGACACAAAGGAGTCTAGTATTGAGCGACTATCATAATTCGACGGCACCGGTATCACCACGGAGGGATGACGCTGAAACACAATTGCCAATGGATTTTTGACGAGGCTCGAAGTCGGACTAAGTCTCAAGTCATGCAGTAATCCTGGACTTCTCTTCGACGCGTCTTAATTCCTCCCAGAAGTCACGTCCACTGCGATGCCCTCCGCGGTGTCTCCTACCCATCACGAGTATTCCTGGCAGCTAAAACTGATACTTGAATTCCGGTGCCCGGTCGGTAAACTCTCCCGGAGCAGTAACAACACCCTGCGCTCGGAGCTCGGCCTTCTTGTCTTCTCGCCTCTTATAGAGCACCCTCAAGATGTTGAAGATAATAAAAGCAAAAGCCAAGCTTCCCAAAGACCAGGCATGGCCTAAGGTAAAGTGGGGTGCCTGGGTCGATGCGTAGATCTGGCCGGAGATGATGCCGCCAAGGTTGGTGAGCGTAAGCTGTGTCCCTGTCAAGAAGTCAGCAGGATAGCACACGAGACAGCAAGTAGGACATACCCAAGGATGCAGCCCTCTTGCCGTCCGGAGCGACATTGCCTGACAGCCAAGCGATATTGCCGCCAGTGCAAAGGAAGCAGGCCGTGGCAATCAGATATGTTGCAAAGTACTGCACTCCGACCGAGACATCATCCATTCTGAGCAGAATGGCGTAGCCTGCAATGCCAACAGGTGCGCAAACCACCATGATCAAGAATCGCTTGTTGTATCTGTCGGAGATGACGGCTCCCACCGCATAAACAATAGCACCCCAGATGTTCACAGGAATTACGAGGTATTGTGCTTGCTTGGTGGAATAGTCTGAAAGCTGTTGTTAGTCTGGACCTAGCGATGACACCACGAGATGCCATTCTGGGGAGGGGCGACTCACGCAAGCCGTTCTTGATGATAATGGGTAAGAATGTGCCAAAACCGTAGAGAATCGTCACCACGGCGATCTGACTGATACCATGAAGCCACGTCTTCGTGTCCTTCCAGGCAAGCTTGAGATCCTTTGTCTTGTAGTGGCCATCACCTCCAGAGTATGATTCGGAAAGTTCGGCGCGGATGGCCATGATTTTCTTGTCCTCGTCGTTCAGGAAATATGCTGTTTGGTAGTTCTTGGGGACCAAGTAGATGCACATAGCAGCCCAAACGAGAGTAATGAGGCCCTCGAGGATGTACAGCCATCTCCATCCAGGGTATCCTGCTACACCGTCCATGTAGAGGATTCCGAAAGCGATAAGACCACCAAATGCCCCAGATAGAGCCGATGCGACTGTGCCATGTTAGAATCATGCGCTTGGTGGAGGTTCCATTCGTCCTTACTGAAGAGGTAGGAGATCCTCTGGGCCAGTTCTTCACGACGATACCAGTTTGCCAACAGGAGCGTCATGCTGGGGAACAAACAACTGGACACGATATTAGTTGGAGCAATCACATCAGGCAGTAGACAGTACCCTTCAAACCACCCAAGCAAGATTCGGCAGACGCAGAGGCCTGCAAAGTTCTGGATGAACCCCATGCACATGCATACAAGCCCCCAACAGAACGTGATGATAGGGATGACTCGATGGAATTGCAGACGTTTGACGAAAAGTGAAGTTGGGAGCTCTGCTAGGACGTATGTACAATAGAAGATGGAGACTGCCGTCTGAGACACAAGTTAGCGTCATCCACGATGGCAGTTGGAAATGCTTACGTTGAGCTGGTTGCCATGCAAACCAATGTCATCGGCCATTCCTTGTGTGGCAGCGCTGCAGAAAGGTCAACATCCGCGTCGGCCTGGCCGAACAGGGAAGAGAGCTCACAAACCGATATTGCCGCGATCCAAATAACTGATGAGCATGAGCAGCATCATCACGGGAGCAATATAAAGATCGAGCTTGCGTCGCAGTACGGCTTCCTTCTTTGCGAAGTCTGCTGATGCTGCGGAATGGCCGTTCTCGGCGTACTCGTCCAGTTCAGCTTGCTGCTTGACCTCATCGACAGGTCGCTCCATGGCGGTCTCTGGATTCTTCTCCATGATTGAGCTTTGGGTTTGTCGAGAAGTCGCAGGGCAAGGTGGTCCTTTCACTGGAGCAGGAATGTCGTCTCACAGCGGTGCTTATAATTCTTCAACCAAAATTGGGGTATCAATTCTAGAATCAAACCACGTGGGGAAAGGCGAGCACAACTCCTTCAGGTGGATATCTCCAGCTCAATCGGATGGAGAGGAAAAGCGTCTGAGACGATGTTGAGCGTTACAATCAGGGAAATTTCCGGATGAGAAGGACCTCCGGTTTTGCATCACACTCGTAGGGAAGGCTCATAGCCTTCTTGTCGCCTGGCCAAGGAGGGTAATGTCAGTGGCTTGTAGATCAACCGTTCACCCATTGGTGGATCATACAGGGATAACGTTGCCTTAGATCTTGAAGCGGGCAAGCTCACTCGGGAGCGCTTTTGATGATCGGCAGTTGCTTGGAGTCTGAGGAACAAGCCAAGGTCCCAGTTTGGTGTAACTGCACTGCAGCAAAGGGCTCACCCACGGAGCTGGGTGCGGAGATCGGGGTTTCTCCAAGTCCTCCGTTTGCGAGTCAGTTTGACATACTCGTAATTGGAGATATCCATCAAGTGATTAATGCATAGGACTGGGACATTTTGACAGTGGCAGCGTCCAAGGTCTTCACCTGTACCCGATGCTGCATACTCTCGAGTCACTTTGGTGCAGCGACGTCGACTGTGGGCGAAACGTCATCAGAGATCGGACACGTTGCTGTTCAGCCAGGTTCCTACTTCCCCAATCGTTCCGCCAGTATTGGAGCAGCCACGTTCGATGTATGTAAACTGAGCTGAGTTGCAATCTCCAAGACTTCCACGATTTCTTCAGGCGTGCCTCCATACTTCAGGACGTTCTTCATATGCAACTTGAGCCCGGGAACATAAAGATGCGTGGCGGCAGCGTCGAAGGCACAGTACACCAACTCTTTGACCTACAAGTTTCGTCAATCGGCAAGTGGCTTGCGAAGGGGCTTGTTGACTAACCTTCGGTTCCAATATACCACCTCCATGCTTGACCCAGGGCACGGAAGAAAAGTTGAGGTATGCCTCGAAGAACTCAGGGTCCAGGGCCAGAAAGTCTTCCCAAAAGACGTGCCAATAACCCCGATTCTTCGTAAAGTCTGCCTTCAATTTCTCTCTTTGCTCGTCGAACGGTTTACCTGCAGTAGGATGTTTGTCATAGATGCCCTCCTCTTTCATCACTTCGACCAGTAAAGGAATGCCGATGTTGCACGCGTGTATACCCAATGTGCCTGTCAGTTCAATGACCTCTATGATCTCCGCGGGTGTCGCCCCCTCCTTCAATGCTGCGTCAATGTGTTTGCGCACCCCAGGCACGTAAAGGTGGGTTGCGGCGGCGTCAACGGCGATTGACATGAGCTGCTGGATTTTGGGAGATAGATGGCGCTTCTTCTTGGGAACGGCGATGAGGTCCACGCTCGCTTGGAAGAGCTCAGGGCTGAGTTTCGCGATGCTGTCCCAAGACTCGTCCCACTGCGCTTCTCCTAGTTGAGAGACGAATTCTTGTTTCATGGCCGCAGGATCCTTCGAGGCCGCCATTGTCGCGTCCAAGTGATCTGCAAAGTTGTTGTTGCGGAAGTAGTCACAGCAGACTTACGCAGATAGTAGAGTACCTACCAGGTGGAAGTGTTTGGTCAAATGCATTTTGAGACTGGTATAGGATCTCGTCGCCCAAATCGCACATTGAATTGGAGAACGGAAGTGGAACTCAGCCGGGGCATTGTTTGGCGAAGGACAGCGTGTGGGGAAACGCGTCTTTCCACTTCAGGCTCATTTCATCGCAATTTCCAGGGCCCCACGAGGTCGACATCGAAGACATGAGGCTCACTGCCGATATACTTTCGTTCTTATGCAGCACAACGGAAAACTATCCCTTGGTCTTGCCCCAGGAAATGCAGAAACTTGAAGAACATCGCAAAACCATTCCGATAAACTTCTCGCCGGGTATGACCATGCTTGGGAAAAGGTGTCAAGACCTCCCAAAGAACCGCGAGCGGTTTTTCGGGTCCTCCTCCCATTCAAAATCGTGGGCGAAAATGACCTCGACGCCGCCTTTCTCCAGTACTTGGATTCTCTCAATGGTTTGCTCGGCCAGTTTCTTGTCTGCGTGGATACAACAAATGTGTCCATGGTCGTCGAGCCATTCTCCGATTTCTCTCTCGTTCCTCATGATCCGTCTATCGTGACAGGCATCTCCAGCCAGGTAGATACTGCTGGTCGGTCCAGTCTTCGCAAGGAGATTGATGTGCCCAGGCAAGTGACCAGGTGAGTCAACGATCAATAGACTGCCGTCGTGGAAAACGTCGAGGGTCCGAGGCAGGTTTCCACAAGGCTTCCACTCTTGCATGAAGTCAGGGGCATCTGAGTCGAGAACTTCGCGCTTCGTCTCTTCCTCGACGTCTTCGTAGGGGTTGGAAAGTTCGATTGTTCTATCGCCTGGCAAAAGGTCGGACTCGAAAAACGAATGACTTCCTCGCAGTGATCCTTGTCCTTGTAATAAAGCTCCTGCGCCGTTACCGATCACAAACGTGCTCTTGGGAAAGTCGCGCGGCTCTCCGACGTGATCCCAATGAACCTTGTGTCACATATTAGCCCGGCCACTCGAACAGAGGCCATGGACTTACGTGAGAGTAGATGATATAGTCAATGTCGTCCGGGGTCAACCCACCCACAGCAAGGCTTGCCGTCACATCAGGTAGGGTTGTCATGGGCTGCCTTGTTTCCACATGTTTTTGAATGGGCGGAGAATATCTGTTGGTATCGCGGCGAAGTCCCAAGTCAAACACGATTCTTGTGCTTTTATTTGTCTCCTGATCTTGATGAACCACCAGAAAGGACAAGGAAGGTACTGTCCTTCGCGCCGTTTGCGATGCCGGATGAACGAAGAACCGTTCAGGAAGTGAAAAGTGACCTGCGGAAAGAGCGTAGACTTCAACGGTGGCTTCAGATGGGCTCTCTGGTGGTGAGGGCGGCGTCTGCTGTGGATAGGCGGGAGACATGCCGCCGTTCGAGGTGTTGAACTACTCGGTGATCACGAACGATTGTTGTTGACATGATCAAAAGGGCTTTTCGGACCTGGGAGAGATCGATATTCGCTGATTTGCATTGCAAGCATTCCAGGGTCCCACTTGATGGAGGCTGGCCGTTGGGGTAAGAGAGTTGGCCAAATCCAGCGTCGGCTTCAGGAAGCTGAGGATGTTTCTCCAATGAGGTGAGCCTTCCTGTGTGCCAGGGGCGAGGGAGCTCCCACCGTCCACATGGCCAGATCCAGGGCCGGAACTAGAATATCGGCAGCTTGGATCGGTGACCCTGCGTCGAAGAAGGAAGTCTGTTGGACGCAGATCGTGCTGTACAGCCGGAGCGACAACACTGTAGTACAAGTATAGGTCCTGGTTGGGAAGACGGATCAAGCCAGTGTCGCGTGTGGAGACTTCGCCTGTTGCGTCGAGGTCCCTTCCTCATATTCAGCAAGGGCTGCAGAATCGCAGAATTCTTCCGGTGAAGAACAACGAGAGTCTCTGTGCAGGACAACTTGCAAGCCACCAAGACTCGGACCCAATCGCCTGGCCACCCGTGAATTCGGTTCCAAGGCTCGGGTTGCGCCAAACCTAGAGGTGCCCTAAAGGCCCGAGGCCCAGGTGCAGCAGTGCCCCGCAGAACGAGTCTCGCTTGGCCCGAGCCCCATGATTTTGTGATTTTCCGCCGCAAGTCCCTCCGCAGTCACCCCAGAAATTCCCAACCAAGCTTCATCAATCAAACGCATCCTGAACACTCAACTGTGCGTCTGAGTTCCGCTTTGGGCATCTGCATATTGTTTCTCGCATCTAGAATCCATTCACCTTTTGTGGCAGACATGTCAGAGCTCTGAGCTCTCATGCCGCCAATGCTTGGGGACACCTTCAACGTGGGCATCACAGGTCATGAGTTGGAGGACGAGGAGCCGCCCCCAAAAAAGCCAAAGAGATTCCAGTGCAAACATTGCCAGAGACTCTTTGCCCGCCTGGAACATCTGCAACGACACGAGCGAACCCGTATGATATGATCTGATCAATGCAACACCATCGTATGTACGCACATCCGCCTGACTGCTGTCTTAGATACCCGGGAGAAGCCGTTTGCCTGCAACCAATGTGACAGCAAGTTCACCCGAAGGTATGTTGGTTCCACGTAGAGCTCGCCGGTGCTAATTCAATCAAGTGACCTCCTGGTCCGGCACGAGAGACTGAGTCACGACGCCGAGCGATGGGGGAAGAACGGACGGGGTGTTCAAGGCCACCAAACTGTCAATTCTCATACACCGACCAGCCGAGCGCGTCGAGAGAGTAACACCAATACCGCGATGGACCTTTCGAACGTCCCTGACCAGAGCTCGACTGACTTCAATCCTCCTCAAAACCTCGTCTCTAGCTACCTGCCCGTCAACACCAATCAAACTGCTACCAGCACGCCAAGTGGGCATGATCTCTCGTTTGCAACCTTGCTGATGGCAGCTGAGCATGCGCGACCACAAGAAGCTCAAGCCCACATGCCTATCCAGCAGTCAACCCACCTCTCGACACCTATGTACACGGTACAGGATCCATTTCTCTCTAATCCGGCTCCTCAGTCGTCGATGCAAGCACCCAACGATCAGCTCAATGGCATTATTGGTTTCGACTTCGAGGACTCTCTGCAGGATCTTGCGAATTTCATGGACAACGGCGCCCTGTCCTCCTACCATTTTCAATCCATGATCAGCGCCGAACAACCGATGCCATTCTTTTCTCCCGAATCGTTCAACCATCCAGCTGAAGTGCTCCCTACTACCGAGCCCCGGCCCGCTTCACGAGCGCTGCCAAGCGCAGACCATCCTGAAGATGCAGGCTCATTCTCGCGCTTCGGCTCGCGTCTACCGTCTTTGCAGCCAGAAGAGAGCCCAGCTGCGCCACCGAACGAGCAAGGCAGCACCAGCCGCTCCTTGTCCGACATCACCATGGAGGATCGGCAGAATGTATCCCTCAAGTTGGCCGAATTTGCTCATGTTGTCCCCACCACGTTCCAGCTTCCGTCGCGGCTAGCACTTTCACGATATCTGGCCGGCTATGTCAATGGCTTTCATGAGCATCTCCCTTTTCTACACCTCCCAACCATATCGGTCAACAATAGTTGCATTGAACTGATACTAGCTATGGCGGCAGTTGGTGCCCAGTATTGTTTCGAGGGACAAAAAGGCGTCGAGTTGTTTCATGTCAGTCAGGCTATAGCCATGCACCGCATCCGTCAAAGAGATGCCAGATTAGCGGCCTCTCACCGATCTTCAGAGGTATCACCCCAGTACTCCGGTCCTGGCAAAGGGACCGACATGACCACGGGTGAGACACCTCGCAGCGGTTCCTTGTCGGGATGCTTGGGCCTACCCTCTCAACCCGATTCGGATTCTGGCACGCACAGCGAAGACCTCATGCAATCGGCACAAGCCCTTTTATTACTGATGGCCATGGCAACTTGGGCCAAACATCGTGAGATCTTGCGCGAGGCTCTTGCGATCCAAAGCGTTCTGGCGACACTTGTCCGAGATGATGGGTTCAAGAATCAGCCAGTGCCTGGAGACATAAGCTGGAGTGATTGGATCCGCCATGAGACGACCAAGCGCACAAAGTTTATCGTCTTCTGCTTCTTCAACCTCCACACGATCGTGTACAACATCCCGTCACTTATCCTTGCCTCCGAGATCGACCTGTCCCTGCCTTGCAATGCTTCCGAGTTCAAGGCGCCCACTGCCAGCAAATGGAAAGAACTACGAGCTCGGTCGGGTCCTGAAGTTGG
Source organism: Cladophialophora chaetospira (assembly GCA_030247875.1). NCBI lineage: Eukaryota > Fungi > Ascomycota > Eurotiomycetes > Chaetothyriales > Herpotrichiellaceae > Cladophialophora > Cladophialophora chaetospira. Next base: position 96,304 of record JAPDRK010000030.1, read on the forward strand.
ACTGCAAACAGCCCTTCATCGATTATTTTCGCGCACCTCGAACGATGCAACTAGCTACAACTCGTCCCTTGGCAACTACGTCCTCGTTCATGCCTTGTTGCAGCACATCTTTTTTGTGCGACAGATATCCCGATACCGCCTCGACAATGATGGCGATCTGAGATCGGATGATGTTGCCGCGATTGAGCAAGCGCTAAGAAATTGGCAGCTGGCATGGAAAAGAAACCCCGAGTCATCGCTGGACCCAATGTCGCCGAACGGTCCTGTCACTTTCAACTCCACGGCCCTGCTGCGACTTGCATACATTCGCCTCAATGTTGATCTAGGGCCTGGCCGGGCTCTCGACACGCGCGATCCCGTTCAAATCGCGAATGCCTTCCGAGATAGTCCTTCCGTGAAGCGGACGCCGAAACTCGTTCGCGCTGTCCTCCACTCTGCTCATGCGTTGAGCATTCCAGTCAAGATTGGCATTCACCTTGTTGCCCAAACTCAGACGTTCATGTGGTCGATCCAACACTCCCTCTGCACACTCGAATGTGCTTTCCTGCTGAGCAAATGGCTTGAAGCCCTGAGTTTGCCTGATTCCGGTCCTGCCATCACGAATGACGAGCGCAAGATTGCTACCTTGGTCAAAACTATGCTGGATGAAACTGAATTCGCGATGCCGGTCGACGTTGCGATCGAATCTCCTGCTGCCATGAAGTACCTCAGTGCAGGTGTGCTGAGGGTGTGGGCTCAAGTGTTTCGTGGCGCCCAGACTTGGGCAATCGTTGACGTTATTGGGACGAGCTTAAACATCTATGCCGATATGCTTGAAGCAGGCTGAGACTGGCAATATTCGCGCTCAGTGATGCTATCTGTTTTAGAAGAGCCTGCAAAGCCACGCCTGCGCCCGACACCAATCACAATCTCGGTTCCTGGAGAATGCAGTAATCAGAAACGCACAGCGTCTAGTTCATCGACGTTAATCCACCTCTCGAAGCTGCTCCTGTGCATATCGGAAGGCCAATGGCCATAAGCTCTTATTGCCCCGGTCACAGTATAGAACTTTCCATGGCCTCCCGAAGGTTGCACGCCGATAATGAGCCTCAAAGACTTAGCTCATCTGATGGCAATGCCGGACATGCTGGGCAACGTTTCGCATGTTCCACCGCGACAGGCATGCCAGTCTGCTCCGCAACATCGCATCTGAACAGTTGAAAGCGGGCGCAACCGATATCGAATAATTCACCAAACTACAAGCAAGGTGTCCGTCTGTCGCTTTCCACATGAAGAAGGAGATTCAGCAGCGGGCTGTTTCGTTTTGTGGCATTTCGAAGGTACGGTCCTTTGATATCCTTTGAGAAGTATGAGGCATTCGGCTATCATATAAGTCTCCACGAGCAACGGGCGGACAGAATGTCTGGGATGATGTCGACTGACCCCTTACTTTCATACGCGTCTATTTTGTATTCACGACTATATCCTTCCAAGAAAAGATCATATGGCCAGCCCATCTTCAACACAAGCCTTCAAAGCAGAGAAGCAGCCTCATATACATGTCAAGAACAGCTCATCACCACCGGGATACATGAGCAGTCTGAAGTCCTTCTTGTGTAGAAGAAGCTTTATTCACGGCAGAGTATTGGGCGTGCTGCCATGCTGCTCTTGACGGCTTCGACGATCACAATTTTCCTTGTCATTGCATTCCTGACATTGTTTTGGTTCGTTGTTTATGCAGAAGAAGAACGGCAAGACGACGCGGCTTCTGTATATACTTTGGCAATGCTCCCAGCTTTACGACCTGCTTTCGACGTGTTGCACTCAGCGTGCCATTGCCGCAATTCAGCCTTTCTTTTCGCCATTAACCGCCTTTTCCACCTCTTGGTCGTTCAACCACTTGTATACAACTCGGGCGTCCTTCCCTTTATACCTCTCATCATTCATTGCCTCATCGAAAGCCGCAAGTGTCGGCTTGTCCAATATTGTCCTCGCACCCACCATTTGCGCCAGAGAATGGCCCATCTCCAAAACGTGCTTGCACAATTCAATGCGGAAGCCCCCCTCATATCCTCGACTCGCAGGCGCGTTCGCGTGTATGCCCGGTACCGGATTCGACTGAGACGTGACCCAACATTGTCCTCCCGAAACGTTGATCACGTCCGTCAGTAGCTTCAGGTCCAGGCCCATTTTCGCGCCAATGTTCAGGGCCTCTGAGGCGGCCAAACTTGTCACCGCCGACAGGTAGTTGTTGATAACCTTAAAAGCCGTCCCGGCTCCGACATCACCACAGTGGAATATGCTATCTTTCTTGCCCATGTGTTGCAGATACTCCTTCGCATGCTCGTATGACCCTTTTGACGTGGCGCCGACCATGAATGTCAACGTCCCAGCCTCGGCGCCCATCGGTCCTCCTGACACGGGCGCGTCCACAAAATCCAGGGTTGCTCCCTCGGCAAGCTTTGGAACAGCATCTTTGGTTGCTTGGGATACTTTCAGTATCGTCGCGGTCTCGATGGTTCCACATTCCATGATCAATTTCTTTTGTGGGTTTCCGTTCTTGCTTGCATCGATCGCCCCCTGGATGACGCCGGTCTTCTCATCCAAATATACCTTTTCGACCGACCCAGCTGTGGGTAACATTGTGATGACCGTGTTCGCTCTTCGGATGGCTTCGTAGCCGTTGGGAACTACTTCGATAGGTCCGTTGGAGGCATTCTCTGTCTGAAATTTGTCGAGAAGGGTTTTCGATACGTCGCAGATCAGGAGGTGTTGTGATGATGGGAGTTTCGAGCGCAAATTGACGGCCATGGAATAGCCCATTACGCCGATGCCTGTTTCAATGATCAGAGAGAATCTCCACTTCCAAAAGACTGCCTACCAATGAAGGCCACTGTTGTATCTGGTGACGAAGACATCTTCTTAGGCAGAAGGGTAGAGTGTTGAGGAAGCGCCTCTAAATCCACAGCAGAATTGATCAATGCACTGTGGCTACGAAGGGCCGCTCTTGTCGCAGTATCTAAGCACGATGTCGACCCTGGGACGCACGACGATTCTGGTATAAGTTATGAGGTGTAGTGTTTAAGCAATGGTCAAAAATGTCTTGTTGTTTTCGACACAACACAACCCCGCTGCATCGGTTTGCCGCCGAAGAAACTCCAACTGGAGGGATTATTATCTGCTTTTGCGGCTATGGCGGCATGGCAAAGCCGGTGCCATGTGGATGAGGGCAGTATGTGTTACCACGACGCAGTCACAATCATGAACTGTAAATCTTGTGGAGGGAGTTTCCCCACAGCGAACGATGAGGGAGGATAGTTGGATGAGGGCAAAGGTTGGGGAAAGAGCAGAGATGGTTGGAGACCAGCCGAGGTTGTCTCGTGAGGCGGAGTTGGAGTAAACCGATGGACTGTGGTATCTGATATGGCAACTGGCCAAGGCTGGAGGTGGGAAGGCTGCACAAACACGACACAAAACAGATCAGAGAATATGCCCAGGCTGTCTGGGTGCTGGAAATCAGTGGCTCGGATTAAATACCCAGCCCTCACGACACATGCGGATGTGACTGGAGGCCTCCCGGCACCATTCGATCCTTCATTGAAACTCCATTCAGATTTGCCCAACATCCGGGTGCGGATCTCTAGGACAGTAGTCTTGACCATTTCGTGGTCAGAGAGATTGTAGATTGTCAAGATCCCTAATCGAGGATGTCTTCTCTGCGCACAGTAGGAAGTCATTGATCCCTGGAGCGAAGTGCCGGGACTATTCCTTTTCAAGCAGTACCAAGCCAGAAGCTGTAACGCACAAGATGCTGTAGCCTACACCGGCATGTAGACTGGGAGCGCTGGCAGATGACACTCTCGCTTGTACATGTGATCATAAGGTTGAGCGCTCTTCGCCCACGCGAGTTCTGCCTTGCTGGTGCTACTCGTATGCATCACTGTCTTCCTGATTCTTATTTCTGCTCTTCAACCGTACTAGGATGCTGCTCCATTTGCCCACGAGGTTAAACCCACGTTTGAGCCTGTCCAGTTCGGATCTCTTACAGGGTTCCAGGAAAGAACCTCTTGAAGTTCTTCTCCCTCCACCCCTTGTCATGCGCCACAATAACCTCCACCTCAACCGGCTCGTCCCCACTTTGAATTACAGGACACGGCTTCTTCAGCAGCGGGCCAATCTTGTCGAGCGTGTCTCTTGCTTGCTCCGTGTTCACATGCACTGATCGCAGTCCGCCGTGTCCGTCATCGTATAAAGCGATGTCCTTTTCTCCAGTCAGAATCCTCGGATCGTGACAGCAGTCGCCGCCAAGGTAAACCCATTTAGTGTGACTTAGGCGTGCGAGGAGGTTGACGTGACCGAAGAGATGGCCTGGGCTATCCACAATGTACACGCTGCCGTCCCCGAAGAAATCCACTGTGTTCGGAAACCCTGCGAATGGCTTCCAAACGTGATCAGTCTGGCCTTCCGCTGCAGTGCTGCTGTCCGATGTTGTCGGCGGCAGTTCCTGCGTGCGGTCCTTCGGCAGCAGGTCTGGGTTGAAGATCTCTTTCGGATAGTGTGGAGGGGCACCGTTCGTCAGTAAATGAAGCGTTCCAGAACCGACGACGAACTTGGAGCTGGGAAAGTCGTCAGGCGTCCCTTCATGGTCCCAGTGAACATGTGAGAGGACCACAATATCGATGTCCTTTGCAGGATCAAGTCCTCCCGTTCTTAGGCTATCGGCGCAGTCTGGGTGAAGGATGGTTGGCTGACGATTAGCAATGTGTGCTTGCTGAGCAGGCGGGTACTTTGACAGATCACGCTTCAGGCCAAGATCGAAGACGAGTTTGGTGATCTTGCCATCTGCAGAAGGATGTTGCACCAGGAATGACAACGACGGCACTGTCGCTTTCTTCTCCGGATCGGCATTGGTGATGAACAGGCGCTCGGGTAAAGTGAGCTGTCCTGCCTCGAGGGCGGAGACTTTCACGTAGACTTCCTCTTCGCCTTGGGTGCCCATTGCAAGAAGCTAGGCGGATATCCGAGATGTCTGTTTACTCTCTGAAATGAGCAATTAGACGATGGGCGAGATATGATTGTTTACTTCCCCGCACTCTCAGTGTTGAGAAATCGCATTTGGCGGCTCCTCCAAACCGGAGAGGAGCACCCTTTGACCAGCCCATCTCCAACTTCTTGTTCCTGCCTGCAGCTATGCCAGCTACACGCTTGAACGACCTCGATTGGCCGATCGTCTCAATTCCCATTTTTTTGGCCCTTTCAATCAATTCGGAGTCTGGCACACAGACGACAAGACTTGGTCAGTCTTCAGATCCCTTCGTCTCTCCGTCTGCCTCAACGTTATGTGCTCTGCTATTATTGCCCCAAGAACTCAGGCAGCATAATAGATCGTATGGTCAATCCGATAACGGGGACAATCTGCTGGCCTTCTGGCCGTAAATACGAAGCAGGAATTTGCGGCTTTCCATCCACCCATTCCCATACGAAGGTGTTCTCACCCAGGCGCGCTTGATAGGTATAGAAAGACGAGTCGCGCTCGTGCCTCTCAAGCTCCGAGATCAAATCCTCAAACATATTGGGACGAGTGGCAACCTGCGCCTGACCGAAAGGAAGAGTCTCTAAGGTCGGATACTCAGGAACAGATTACACAAGCTACCAATGCTCATACCATTCGTCATCGGCATCAAGGAACCAGCGGTCTTGCCCTGATACGTGATTTCCATCAAAGGCATCAATCTCAAGTTCTTCGATCTCGAAGAGGGGTGTCTCGTAATACTTGGGGAATCCATCGTCTGTGAGAGGAAAGCAGTGGAGGGAATTGTCTGGGTGGCAGAAGATGTCGACATTTAGACTTGCAAGCAATTTTCGGAAGATCTCCAGTTTAGGACCAAATATGACGGTTGTACCGCATAGATGGAGAGCTAAACGAGAGTCCGGGAGCCGCTTCTGGGCGCATAGCCAACTGAGTAGTAGCCTCGCATCCATCACGAGGTCACAAAGCTCAAATGTTCGGAGTTTTGGTAATTGAACAAAATCCAGGCGAGATTTGGCGCAATTGCTCTTGAACAGAGGTGAGAAAGAAGCTCAAACAAGCACCGCGGCTTCTGTTTTGACGGCACTTTCTCCGCAACATGAAGTCGAAACGTGGTTGGGTTGGGGAAGCAGTCCGATTTTCGAAGGACCCTAATGATGCTTCAGCCGCAAACAGGGAGCCGTCAACAGGATGCTGAAGGAGACTGCAGCACAGGATCCTCAGGGAAAAACTCGAAATAGCCTCCACGAAGGGTGAACCAGGAGTGCAAAACATTCTAAGAAGAGCAGACGGCTCTCAACGGTAGGATGTACAAGTCGAATCATTCGGTTCGTGTCGTATAATGCTCCATGTCCAGAAAGCTGTTCGAAGACCAAAGGATGCAGTCGCTCATGTTCGGTCAGTCAGGTGATTTCATGAGACTTTCCCCAACGCCATAGCATCTACCCTACGCCTTTGTCGACCCAGGAAGCCGCGAGGTTCACCGGCGTTACCACTCGCGCGACTCCTTCCCGACGCACCCGAGCTCATGCTGGCAAGGCGCAGGTTCTGGTCATACCAGGCCGACGCCATCAGCTTAAGCTCCCGATGCAGGATAATGTTTTGGTTTGTGAGTCGCTCGATTTCGGAGTCTTCGTCGATGGGTTGCACAGCGGTGGGTGGGGTATCTTTCGGTGGCGGTGGCGGCGGCACGTCTTCTGCCTTTTGTTGAGCCTGCTGTTCATCGTGAATTCTCTGTTGCATGTCCTTGATCCTCTGATTTTGCTTTTGCACGTGATCAAGCAATAGCTTGTTCTTCGTCCGTTGCCGTTCGATGGCGACGATCATCTTCTTCTGTGCTCGAAGCGCCGAATCTCTTTCGGTAGCTGTGCCTGCTTGTGCCTGCGCACGCATCGCAGACATTATCGCCTTGAGCTCGACTTCGGAGATGGTCTCTGCATCGCCAACGCCAGGTATAGAAGAGTCTGTGTCGGTGGGGAGAGTGAGGTCAGTATCTTTGGGCGTTGTTGGTGTGGTATCCCCGTTGAGCAAGGCTGCAGTAAGACGGGCCTCCGATTCGGCAAACTCTGCATCCTCCTTCTCAAAGTCTTTATCAACTGGTTGAGGCGGTTTTTCCTCCCTTGGTGCAGGAGTAATTCCATCCTCGTAATCCGCCAACCTCGACTGAAGCTCGTCCACCTCCTGATTCTTTCTGGATAGCTGTTCGACGGTATCGTGGTAGCGTGCTTCGAGAGTATGGTAATCAAATTCCAATCGCTTCTTCATTTCGTTCAATTCGTACCTTTCTTGCTCGATGCTGGGCAGTAGTCGGCGATACTCGTCAATCTCGCGTTGCAGATCGCTTGAGCTGGCCCGCGCAAAGTCCGACTGCTTAAGTTGACTCTGTAGTTCGGTCACCTTGGTTCTAAGAGTGGCGTTGTCTTTTTCGAGATCCTGGCTTGCTTCCAGCTTCTGCCTGTATTTCTCAGCGGCATTCGCTTTCCGCGCCAAACGATCTCGCTCAATCTTCATTTCATCATAGTCATCCTGCAACTTCTGCGCCTTCTCAGCCTTGATCTTGAGGACCTCATTGTTCTTCCTAAGCTCCTCCACTTCGGATTCCGCCTCCAATACGCGGTTCTCCAAAGTTGCTATCAATGTCTCGTGTTTCGAATCTGATTGCCTGGTCGATATCTCGGACTTTCCAGCGAGGATGGCACCGAGGCGGTCGTTGGATTCCTTCAACTCATCCTGACCTTGGTCGAACCGCTCTTGAAGTTTCTCGTATCGAGACTGTGCTTCATCGAGGTGTTTTTGCAACTCTCGCTTCTCGTGTGCTATGCGCTGATTATCGGCGATGACCTTTCCCAGCCGTTCCTCTGACTCGAGGACGGTCTCCATCTCCGTCGACCGACGCGGAGACGACGGCATTTCAAGCTCCGGGTCATTTTCATCGTTTGCGGGCTCCGTGTTGTCAGAAGCCCCTTCACCTTCGCCCGCCTCTTGCACAGTCTGCATCAATACCTCCTGGGTGGTTTCGGCCAACTCCTGCATCTGTTTGAGGTATTCGATACGGTCGGCGCAATTGATGGCAGCCACGACAAGGAGTTTGAGCAGGGCGATGGTGTCCGTGAGGGAAGAGGACTGAGCGATGGACTTGAGTTCGGGGCGGCCGCCTGGAAGAGGTAGTCGCTGACTGCATTCTTCGACAAGGAAGATAGAGAGGGCATCGTAAATGTGCTTGAGGTTGGTCCATTTGTTGATCCATTGATCGGTGTCGGGGTTCTCTGGAAGCTTGCCAGGAAAGCTAAATCGGTCAATTTGTTCTGTATCGCATTAGCAGGACTCTTCGAATGTTTAAGGAAGAAAGCGCACGTAGAGCTCTCCATATGATCTCGCCGTTGGTGAAATCGTCTACGGTATACACTGGGTCTGCAACGGTGAGACTGTTTATCCAGTCAATAAGGCCGGCGGCGATAGCCTCTTCAGTCGCCATGGAAGAGGTATATGTTTATGTTGGCTGCATTTCATTATTGCACGGGAATCACAGCGGTAGCGTGAGAAGTGCATTGACTGGCCCCATGGTTTCGAGTTTCAAGGAGAACGTGAAGTACGCGACTCGAATGGGACCGCGTGCTCCGCCGCAAGATTCAGGTTCTCAGCGCCAGTATGACGTCGATGTCTTTTTCGACGACGACTTGAATGAGAGACCATCACTACGAGGCAGACTGTATCTTTGATGTAGCGATAGGGTGCGGGCGGATGTCAAGTTGATTCGGTGTTCAGAGTGTTCGCAGAGGCTTTGAGCCAGATATTCATGTCACTCACAGACGCGGGATTGTACAAAAGATTTCATTTCAGTCCTGCCCAAGCCAACGCCATCCATGCCAGCTTTCATGCAGCTCGTGTATCATTATATACATCTCATCACCCCGGTACCAGCCATAGACGATGCTCCTGCGCGACCGTGTTCCCTACTGGGGAACATCTGTAGAGCCATCGAGCTTGACCACATAATCGTCCTCGATATAGGGAGCATATGCTTCGGACAACTCGGCAATCTTAGTGAGGGTGACTTCCGAAACTTTGGCGGCGAATCCCTTGATCAATGCTGTGTTCATGTCAGCACGAGTCCTGCCCGAAGCGCCGATGCGGTGAAACCATACAATATTCGTGGGTGATGATGCCTCCGTCCTTCTTGATCTCCGCAATGGCCTTTTCGATTATTGACGATGGCGTGTTTTCTGGGAATGACACAACCACCGGCTTCTGCGGTGGAGGAAGAGCAAATACTGCCGTGAAGAAGGCAAGTAAGAAAACGATCGGGAGACGCATGCTGGCGAGATGGTTGATGTTGGATGCGATGCGTTTTGTACTGTTGGCCAGCGTAGATCACAGCAGCGAACATGAATACTCCCGAAGACAGTTGTGAAGTGTGTATTGAGATAGATGTGAGGCTGAAGTCAGTGGGTGGATGGAATGGCAGGAAGGTGAGATGTGTCTGTCAGGGTCCTTGCGCTTGCCTAAACTTTCCGCAGGCGGCTATGACGGACTGCCAGTGGCTGTTCCCGCTTGCATTCCTCATCCACATCCGCTGCCTTCCTTCTCTCACCCCATCGTCACAACATCTTTTCCACCTTCCGTCGTGTTCTCCACGATCCATCAACTTCTCCTTCTTACGACACTCTTGAAAGCCTGCATTCGAACGCTCTTTATCCCAACCCATCCTGCGATCTCCCTTCCCGCCTTTGCCGTCAAGTGACGGCCCACTCGACGACTGATCAAGTCTTCGTCAAGTGAAGCCCCCCATCCCAACCTGCCCCCCGTCGACGAGCGGCTCAACGCATGGACTGTCGCCCTGTGGCAACCTGGCATGACAGAGAGGCTGACGGATCTGTGCTGAACTGTGGCCTCCTCAGCTTGGGGACATTTGCTGTTGGGTTGGACAAAAGGGAACACTCAAATCTACACACCCCGGGAGTCGAATTGCATGGTTTTAGATAGCCAAAAGATACCACGACACTTTTTTCCTTGCTGTCTACCGTGCTCAGACACATACCTGTCTGATCTCAAGGCCCAGTCCCGGCTTGACTTCACAGAATCGTCCCAAGAGTGCAAGCTCCTTTGACTCTGCCGAGGATCAAGTTCAGTTGTCCTTGTTCTGGACTTCTCTACCTCTCACCCTTTCCTTTTCCCTTTGCGAATCCGTCAATCTCCTTCTCTCGTCATGTCCGGCCTACCTTCAGATGAGGTCGCCGAGGATTACAAGGGTTCTCTGGAAGACCTCGTGACCAACGACAGATATCAGATTTCGAATTTGACCTTGATCGCGAAAGAGAACATCGAACACGCCGAAGCCATTTCGAGAGTTCTGCAGAACCACATCAACAGAGTAAGCTGCTTCTTCCTGCGTTTCATCGTTTTTGACTAATATTTCAAAGGCTCCTCCTGCTCGGAAACTGCCCGCCCTCTATGTCTTGGACTCGATCGCCAAAAATGTTGGATCGCCTTACACGGTGTATTTCGGCCGCAACCTTCACCAGGTCTACATGCTGGCCTACTCCCAAGTTGATGGTGCTGTCCGCCGGAAGCTCGAGGAGATGTTGAAAACCTGGCGAGAGCCAGTTCCAGGGTCGCTCTCCACCACTCCCGTCTTTCCCATCGCAAGCACACAAAGCATTGTGGACAACTTGAACAAATTTCGAGGCGCGACGGCACCAGGGAATCGTTATCCAGCCACACCTGTTCAAGGGCAGGCTGCCAGAGTAGCTGCTGCTCAGCCATATCGTCAAACTCCCACTCCACCCCAGCCTTTGCCTCAGTTCCCGACCAATCTCGCGGCACAGGTTCGAAGTCCCCAACCACAAGCTACCCTACCACAGAATCCGTACACTCAGACTCCGCCAGTGACATACGGCCAGCCTTACCCACCTCAGCCAGCTCCTGTCCCATACTTCCAGCCACCTCCACCCACTGCGCAGTATCCGCCTCATATTCCTCAGCCATTGCCAGGTTCCGGGAGTGGCGTAGACTTGCAGAGACTACATGCCGATATCGATGACCTAACTACCGACGCCAAGATCGACTGTGCCACCCATCCCCTGGACGTAGGTGCTCAACGCAAACTGGCCAGTCTGCAGACCTTGAAGGAGATATTGGATAGTGGCCATGCATCAGAAAGTGATCTAGTGGATATCCGCAACACCATTATGCAGAAGATGGCGGAAAAAGCGAATACCAGCCGCCAGCCTGAGCCAGCAATGCAGCAGCTCCCAGCCCACTATGGAGTTCCGCAACCAGCAGTTGCACAGCACGCTCCTACGCCTGCTCCGCCACCGACAAGCTTGTTTAATAGTACCAATCTAGCCGAGCTTCTTCGTGCCACTGCAAACCAATCTCAAACAACCCAGCCTCAAAACTACTATCCACCGTCTCATTCTGGTGTTGGTACTCCGCAATACAACACGGCGGGACCTCCAGTGACGGAAAATCCACTCATCGCGCAACTCCGTGCCTCTGGACTCTTGTCTGCGGCGCCAACTCCACCGCAGGGTGTCACACCGCCATTCACGGCCTTCAACAACTTTGCACCGGACGCGACAGTCGAAATCAAGCTTACGTCTGCCTCGATCCGCATTTCCAGACCACAAAAGGTGGCAGCATTTCTGAATGCACGTCCAAACCAGTGCAGCACGTGTGGCAGGAGATTTACGGCAGACGAGACTGGCAAGGAGAAGAAGGCGCGGCATCTCGACTGGCATTTCAAGACCAAAGCTAGGATGCTCGATGCGGAGAAGCGAGGTCAGAATCGAAGCTGGTACGTGGACGAGAGAGAATGGATCGCCAGCAAGGAATACGAAGACGATGCAGGGCCTGTAGATGCAAATGGGAATGCCACGGCAGCGGTCACGAAGAAGAAGATCCTAGACTACGTGCGGGCTCCAGCTGACCCTGTTTTGCGGTCACTGCCCTGTCCAATCGACCAAGAGCCGTTCAAGTCGGAATGGAGTGAGGAGGTGCAGGACTTCATATGGAAAGATGCGGTGCAGGTGGGAAACCGTATTTATCATCTGTCTTGCTATAACGAGGTGACGAAGAGCCGAGACAAAGATGGAGTCAGTACTCCTGTTGGAGGCATAGGTCGCACAGCCACGCCTGATTCGGTGCTTGGTAAAAGAAAAGCCGAGCAGGATCCCGGTAGTAATAAGTCGCGGATCAAACTTGAAGTTGCTCAAGCGTAGAGTGCTATCCAGAGAAGCACAGAGCGATGGCGTTGGTGGTATGGTATTGTATCTCATACGGCGAGATCTGCGAAGCCAGCATACGTCAGCTAGATACCATCAAATGAAAATACTCGTACGATACCCTCAGATGCTGGACGAGGCTGGACAAGGCTGAGCGGAGATAAGCAATTCTCCGCAGTCGCGAAGCTCGACCCTTTTCACTTTGCCCAATGCTTTTCTCCGCCAGAAAAAAAGTTCATGACGGTACTCGCTTTCTCCCCTACACATTCACACTGGTCTCGACGCATTGCTTTCCATCTTCTCTTCGTGCATATTGTCGGTTTCACTCTTTTACTCTAGATTGCAGGATTCTGCCCAACTTTACAATCTAGAGTCGTGCGCGCTGAGAGAGCTCAACTTATTCCCGTTCCCCGACCCGCACACATCTGCGCCGTTTACCGGTGCGCATCCTACCAACCATGTCGCCGCCTGCGATGGCACCAGTTCTAGGGGTGGCTGGGAAAGAATTTAAAAGAGAGTCTGGCACGGCGCGTTTACTCGGATCAGGTGCGCTTTCCAGCTGGATACATTTAAGAAGCTGGCACTGATGCCTCTGCCATACAGGTTCAGCTGGTATCGCCGAGTTGATGATCTTCCATCCCGTCGACACAATTGCAAAGAGATTGATGAGCAATTCAACAAGAGTATGGGTGTAGATCAGTTCTCCAGTCAATCCTCGACTGACAAAGCCTAGGTGACTTCAGTTTCGGCTCTGAATACTGTCGTTTTCAGAGACTTTGCGCAGGCTCCTGTCCTCTCCAAGTTCACCTCTCTTTTCCCCGGCTTGGGATATGCTGCCGGCTACAAGATTCTGCAAAGAATATACAAATACGGCGGCCAACCGTACGTGCGCGACTACCTGACCGAGCACCATGCGCGAGACTTCGATAGTGCCTTCGGAAAGGGTACCGGCAAAGCCATGCTTAACGCGACTGCTGGTTCTTTGATCGGTATTGGCGAAATCGTTCTCCTTCCTCTCGATATTCTCAAGATCAAACGTCAGACAAATCCAGAAGCTTTTCGCTCTCGGGGCTTCTTTCGCATCGTCGCCGATGAAGGCATGGGTTTGTACCGCGGAGCCGGTTGGACCGCAGCTCGAAACGCCCCTGGGTCGTTCGCGCTCTTTGGTGGCTCAGCATGGGCTAAGGAGAAGATATTCAAGCTTGAAGACTACAATGCAGCAACGTGGGGACAGTAAGTTTCCTGTCCATCCGAAGATTGTCCCGGTCTTACAAGAGGCATCATTGTTCCTCTGTCAACAATAGCACAGGCTGACAGTGATGCGTAGGAACTTCGTAGCGTCTATTGTGGGCAGCAGTGCCAGTTTGATTGTCAGCAGCCCGCTTGATGTGATCAAGACAAGAGTTCAAAACAGGGTAAGGACGCTTCACTCCCAATTTCGTCTCGCAACAGAATTGCGTGAGATCTTCTCGCGGGACCCCTCTGTCGGCTGCCAGAAAGTCGGGGATCTTTGTGTTCCTGTCAATCTAACAATCTATAGAATTTCGAAAACCCCGAGTCCGGCATCCGAATCCTTACGAACATGGCGAAGAACGAGGGAGTTACCTCATTTTTTAAGGGGTAAGTCATTGCCGTCAATGGCCAAGCCATATTCTGACATGTCTGCAGTCTCGGCCCGAAGATGCTCATGACTGGCCCCAAGCTCGTCTTCTCTTTCTGGTTGGCACAGACGCTGGTAAGTTCTCCCTGCAACGTGTCTATCTGGAAGGCCAAGAAATGCCAGCAACAGCTCGGTTTCCCTTCTCCGCTGCCGTCGAACCTCGACTTCCAGCTTCATCTGTACAGCTTTCTAACGCTCGATAGATCCCTGCTTTCGGTAAGGTGGTATAGAGTTATCCAATGAACACGCGAAGAGAAACACTTCGTGCGACCTTCTCCACACGGCTCTTCTACTACCGAGCAGAGACTTCCATAGCTCTTTTCATTATGACTTTAACACCCACGCGATGGCTTCGACTTTGACCAACGAACGGAGTGGCAGGTTTTACTGGGTTGCCGGCCGCTCAACAAAGGCTAGGTTTATGATTTGCAGGAGGTGTCACCTAACGACACGTATTCTGCGGCTCCAGGTCATGTTGAGAACTCAAAAAGAGAATAACCGCGGTGATGGCTATATTTTGCAGATCATCGGCGAATTGTACAGGTACGAGATCCAAGAATTGATCAGAGTTTCGCAAGGCGTCTGGATATTGGTCCGCCTGAGAGATAGACATACAATCACGTCTTAGGGGACCGGAATATGAATCTTCGCTTAACCACTTGACCTCAATTTCTACTAAACCATGTCACTTCCGCCGCCTCAAAGTCAGCGAGTTATCCAGGACAAGGTTGTCGTTTCCTCGTTGCTGTGCAGCTGGCGTCCAATGGGCAATTATCCGGACCAGTACAAGGAGAGGAACGAACGAAGTCAGCCCAAATGATTAACGATGCTCCTCAGCCACGGAGAACGAACCAAGAGACTTCCTGTTATTGCAGCCGAATGAGGTATGGGCTGTCTCTGTTGTGCGTAGGGCAGGTCAGCACGTGTTCAACGTCAGCCCGTGGGATATTCGCCATATCAACAAGGAGCAATCCGCAGTCACGTTGAATGTTTTCATTGCCTGTGTTCTTACACAGGGCGCCACCTCCCTCGTCCAAATTGACTTTCCAGTGCCCCCAAAACCTCGCATCGACGGATGCTTCGAGGCGAAGGCAAGATCTCCAAGCCTTCGAAGCCAAACGTGCCGTCGAAGTCAAAGACGTCCCGGTAGCAATCTTGCTCAAAGCACGCCTTTGTCCGGGTCAACAACGCCATGAATGACGAGGTATGCAGACGAAGCCCATTTGTTACATCTTACTTGAGGCCATTGCTTTCGGCGTCCTTGCTGGCTGCCACTGAGATCCTGGGCTTATGGGTTGCCTCAGCGGGTGTTCTGCAGCTCCAATGCTCTTTGACGGTGCTGGTCCCCTTCGGCACCATTCTTGTCTCCTTGAATTGGGAAGGGCATGATCTGGGGATATCGTCACCGGCCGCTCGTCCTCGTCGGACTCGGACTCAGGCTCTGGTCCAGGACATGGCCTCTTCATTGGATATCTTGCTCTTCTTTTGCGACTCTGCACCTTCGCTGGTGACCTTAGGTGAGTTATGGAGCGGCGCTTGCCCTCTACAACAAGCCTCATTGTGGCAAACTCCTTCTCTTCGTTTGCAGTAGGCGGCAGCCGAGATCAAATCAACGCTGCCCATTTGTCTTGGGGACCTCCAGTTCCGGGCATCGTTGTCCTCCTCACTTTCGGACAATGCGCAGTTGTATCGAACGGATAATACAGAACTGTCAGCCATCTTCAATCTAAGTAGTTGGCTGAAAATCCCGCGGCTTTCAAGATAGTATGCTCTTCGTATTTGTCGTCCTGCATCTGGCTCCTTGCCCCTTGCCATCTTCGGGGTTGGTAGGAATGCGAACGCCTGTTGCGGTCTCGAAGGAACGAAGCCGTCAAAACTGTTTTCGGACGTGTGATGAGATGGCGGCCTCCTTTCGAATTACCTCAGCGCCCTCCAGCGGTGTCAGCATATCGACCCAGTGCAGCAGATGTCCCTCGAAAGGGTTGATGAGCTGATTGGGGACGGCGACGCTCATCACAGCCGTCTTGTGTGCCCAAGGATATCGGACTCCCCCCTGCGCAAGTCGCCCAAGGCTTGTCTCTGAGGAACGCCCACAATCCTGCTTGCAAGTCACACGCTCTCCTATATCTTTCACTTAGCATGTCTACCTTGATCAGTTTGACAGATCCTGGCACCACATGATGTCCATACATCTCTTTTTCGTCTGTGCGGGTTCACACCAAGGTTACTTCTTCAATGACGTCAATCGAGGTGATAGCCAGGGCAAGGCAAGATAGGAGTTTGAATTGGTTGAGACGACGCTATTTCGCGGATGATGTCACCCGAAATGCGTTCGCGAACGGTGAGAGTTGCTTCTGGTTCTGCTTGTGATCCCCATAACTTTGAAGATCGAAAGTCTGGATGTCGCAAGCTCGACATATAGGAGGCCGTGAAAAGGAAGACCAAAAAGACAATGCCGCAAGTCAACTCGCAAAAACGAGTCAATAGCAAATATGTTGAAAGTAAACGGTGCTTCAGTATTTGCCAGATTCGAAAGGCCGTTGGAGCTACTCATTAGCAAGCTTGCTCGAGATTGATCCCCACAAGAACCTCGCGTCTTGGTGAAAGCGACAGAGAGACGGCCATCGAAGTACTTCTGAATACACGCTGAAAGAGTCAGTTACCCTGTAGGGTCAGTCGTCCGAACTTATGGCCAAAAGGTCGTTGACAGGTCTTCCGACTCCCACGTCACAGAACGATCTTGGCTGTTCTGACTTCCTCATAGGAAGCTGTGCGCATCTGCCCTGGGTTATCTTTAAGCCAGCGATGAGATCAGTGGCCGCTTGGCACGCATATGTTGCGGCAAGCTCCTTGTCCGACCATCCTCTCTCATGCCGGGCTGAGAAAAAATTGGGATACAACCGATCTGTATTGCTCCGGAAGATCGAGATCTGCGGAAATGTCAGTGCTTGAGGACTCAAGCTGGATCATCACCAGAGATCTCAACTTATGCTATCGCTACTGAAGTTTGCGATCATGCACCCGACTCCGGTATGCGTACGAGGGTGACTTACTGGTACAGTGTGCTGCGTTGGTGAATCTATACCATTTCACCTTCGGAATGCCAGAGAAGTAAGGATACACGCAGCTGAAGAGATCAAGACGCGTTAGCAGAGAGCTGATTTGAGTGGCGTGTAGGGACCTCTGAAAACTTGCCTATCTCGTCCTTCATCCCACTCAGCGTTGATTACGAGGCAAGGCACCTTGATCTTGTGGACTTCGTCGACTACAGACCACGTCCTTGCGACATAACGTCAGCATTTCCTGGGGAGCCGCTGGGCCCTTAAGCAGAGCTACCGCACCGACGTACGGTTTCGATAGAAGCTTACCTTAGGCTGCCTATCACACAGAATTCTGAGGGCCCGTTCATAGTGAAGTAGACGGTCTGCGCGGGAGGGAGTCAGCCCTCTTCTGGCTTGCTCCACTGGAACAGGCTTGCGCTAACTCACATCGTCTTCTTCTACCTGTTTTATGGTGTCAAGTAAGTCTTGAGGAAACGGCCAGATCCGTGTAACGTGCTTTTTGTAGAACGCCTGGACTGCCTCCTTGTCTACTCATCGTCAGTCTTGAAACGTGGAGTCCATATGATGACAGGCTAATCGCCGTGGAGCTCACATTCAGGGTCATCATATGTCTTGTCCTTTTCGTGCTTCTGGAGTGCCTTCTCGACATCCTCTGGAAGTTGTTTCCTCCATTCATTGCAGGACTCGACCCACAACGACATAGAGGCGGGCGAATTCGAGATGCACAGTCGGCGCAGTCCCTTGTGGCCTCTGATCGCAAATGATGCGCCCAGCATTCCTCCCCTTGAGTTCGCTGGATCAGCGCCTGTCCACGCCTAGGACGAAGCAGACCCCAGGAAGCGCGGCGGCCGGGCGGCGGCACTCACCAACTCTGTCCTAGCAGGTCAAAATCATCCGCAATGCCGAGGTGTAGTAGGAGATTATCCAGCTCGGCGATGAACAGATCCACAGTCCAGAAATCGGTGTCGAGTCTCTTTTCACGGTAATGCGAAGATCTACCACATCCAAATTGATCATAAAGGACCACAGGAATCTTGTACTCCGTGTGAAGGCCCTTCAAGTTGGCCAGGTAGTTGTGAGCCTACAGCACCGTCAGAGCTTGAACCCAAATGATCTGGATCTGGTGCAGTCTGTGAGAGCGGGAAGAATGTGAAAGAGAGTCATCAAGGCGTTTATCCGGCTTCATGGCTTAAGGGGGAAGAATAACTTGCCATCCCGGGGCCTCCATGAAGAATGACCAACGGCCGACCAGAAGCCGAACTGCTCAGATCGCCATGAATCTTATACCAGGTGTACGCATCAGGTGGGAGGCCTGGATAAGTGAACGGCGCCTTGCCTTCCCTGGACATGGTCATGTCCTGTCTGTTCAGAGATTTAGACGCGAGTCGAAAGAAGTGAAGGGTTTTTGAAGAACTGGAAAGAGTAAAAGTCAAACGCCAGAGGAAAAAGAAATCGTGTCATGGACAATCGTAAAGGCGACAGCAACGGTCATTATTCCAGTCAATGGAAATGCCCGCAATCTGCATCTTACTCAGGTCTAGTCAAACCTTGAAGCACAAGTGTTGATCGCAGAGCGAAGGGCAACATGAAGCAGGTCGCAAAACGACAGGCGCGTCTATCGACCTGCCTGTTAAGGAAGCCGAGAGCCGAATGCTTCAACCGGGAAAATCTAGTTGCGGGGCTGTTCCAGGCTGAGCAAGAATATGGCAATCCGAGAATAGCGTCAGTCCATCCGAGGAATTTCGTTACATCTTGTCACGATACTGCACCTACACACCACCTCTGCAATTTTGATATGAGAGACTTGAATCTACTTTCGAATAACTAGAGAGCCCTCTTGAAGAGCTTTTATCATTAATCAAAGTGGCGGTGACTGGGAGTTGTTGTGTTGAGTCTTAGTGATATTCTGAGTTGGCTAAGGGCCTTCTTCAATAGCGGTAATCTTTTAACTCATTTCACTTATTCGCCAATGGACTTAGTGATTCGAGTTTGGCGGTATCTTATTCGCGAATCGCGCCATTCTCACTTAGACGGGCACAGGGCACTAGTTGGTACATAGTACCTGTCAGGGGCGGCCTAGAAAGGAAGGTCTGGGGCTGAACCCAAACGCACTACACGGTGAAAGCTTCCAGACGGAGAATGGTCCGTATCTCCCATCCTTCGCGATACCTCGTTGGAGGTTCAGGCCGTCCCATGTCTGGAAAAGGAAAACATCGCGAGTAGTAGTATACCGGAGGACTCTGTCTGTCTTGCTGCTCAGCGCCGTGTTCCACGTGGCTGACACCGCAACCCCCTGAAAAGCAGTCATAATCATACAACTTTTTTTGGTATTTTTTGTGCTCTAAGTTATTTGTGTCGTCTTCTCTGTTTGTACAACGTTTGTCTTTTTTTGGTGCCTTTCCCCTTTGCGCAGTTTCATTTTCCTCCAGTACCAGCACTCGCAGCTGAATTTTGTTGTTCGTTGAAAAATAAAGTCCTATGTGCATTGTGCAAACCTCTCACATCCACGCTCCAGCGGTCTCCTCTGGCTCAACCTTTCTTTATGTCGACTCGTCATCGCCGCCGTTCTTCTCGACAGAGCCCAACTAGATGTAGAACATCGTGTTGCACACTCGTGGGTGTAGTCTCACCATGTTGGGTGTCGCTGCTCCGGCACCATCCGATACCGAGCCAGCAGTGGAAGTATCGAAGATGCCGCTGAGATAGCCTCTAGCTCGATCGCAGACCAAGTCTGCATAGTAGGCAGGAGGACAGATTGAAACAGCTTTGGTCTGTAGATCGCTGTTAGCTTGTACCATTACTGACGGAGCGAACGATTGCTCTGTTGATAACAGAACAGTCTTTCATGAAGATGGGTACTCACAGCGCGTCCATACATATAGGCGGAAGAGTGTAACAAATCTTCGAGGGCATCAGCTGCGCTGCGGAAGGGGGCAGTCTTTCCTTGCTTGGCCATCAACTGCTGGTGATGTCTGAAGATTTCATCGTAGACGACGAAATAGTGCGCCGGTCTTGCTGTCCCCTGCAATGCTGAATGAGACTGAAGATACTAGAGATCTCCGTTAGCACGTACCACTGATGCCGGAACAATGCGGCGGGTTTCTTGTGAGAGTCGTGCAATCTTTGGCAGGCTGGCGACTTACAAGATCCCAATTCCGAGCTTCCGTCACTCCACGGTCGACAACAGTGCCATTCGGGGTGTTGAAAGATCGATCAGCATCCGAGTCCTTGCTGGGGTAGAACCGGACATTATGTCTCTTTCCGACGATGACAATGGTGATGCGTGGGAGGCCATTCTTGGTCATGTCCGCTGGGTAGACTTCTCGGCACGCTTGCCGAATCTGGGGTAACTCTTCCTGTAGCACGGTCTGGTATTGACCCTCTGAAACACCATCGCGGCAGATCAAGAGGTTATCTGGCAACGAATCGTTGTTGGACCTTCTCCAGAGAGCAAGTCTCCCCTTCATCAACTCCGTCAATGCAGACACCATCTCCTTTCGTCTTTCTTGAATTTGGATATCGCCAGGAAATTGACTCATCCATTTGTCCACTGAGGCGACGATGCCAACCACGCTAGGGGCTTCTTTCGATGATTGAGGGGAAGGGTGGGTGACATCTAGGCCAACAACCATAGTCTTGCCTTCTGAGATGACACCTAGCTTCGCAGGTTGCAAGACCTGATTGCGACCGCCGAGTTTGAGATTGAACTTCAATGCCACGTTTGCAGAGTATTGAGGACCTGCTTTGGCAAATTTTGATGCGACAACACAAACACTGACGAGTCCTTCTTTGATGTCGCAGACGTATTTCACACGGTTGTAGATTTCGGCCTTGTCTGACAAAAGGACGACGAGTACCAATTTCGGCGGAGCTTTATTCGGAGTGGAGGTGAACAAATGAAAAGTCTCATCGATCTTGGTGTCAAGATCGCCCGGGATTCGAGGTCGGGTCGCTGTGGCTGGTACTGATGGCTGAACGGTCACTCGAAGGCCTCTAGCTGGAGCGTTGCAATTAACGCCCACCTTTCGCAACTCAGATTGAAAATTGTTCAAGGTCTGCTCGAACTCTTGAGGGGTTGCCCATGGATTAGCATCATTCGGAGTCTGAATCATAACCCATGTCCAGGAAGGAAGATCTGCCTTTGTAACAAACTCTGTGTTGATGTTAGCACTCAGGACTGCCATCCACGGAGGTAAGGGCACGACTGTAGTAGTGACATTGGAAGTTTGAATGGAGCCGACTCACGAATGTTCTGCATATTCCAGCTCCCAAAACGAGTAGCTGCCGCTTTGTTTCCATGATAGTACACCGAGGGCGAATTCAGGACGCGACCACTGACAGCGACCAATCGTGGATGAACGTTGATATTGAATGTGCTCTGGCAAGATTAGCCAAGGTGAAGAGCAGTGTGTCGGTTTACTTACGTGCGTCGGGTTCGGGGTCTGGTTGAGCATAATCATCCTGACACCCTCGTTCACAAGAGACTGGGCATTGTTGGCGGGCTTTCTCACGGCAAACCGAATCATGCTCTGAGTCTGACTGGGCAGAAGCTCGGCTTTGAATGGCTGCCCAGGCTCGATAAGACAGACTTGAGCTGGCAGATACGAAGGCTTCTCTCTGTTGCCCACATTGATGACCGGGAGTGACGCATCCGCGATATCGACATGATATGTTTGACGAAAGTGGTCGAAAACGGTGATGTATTTTCCAGAGCTTTCCATCCAGAATTGAACATCTTTGGGACCAGCGCCATTGGAGCGGACTATGGATGGGTGAAGTGACCGCCTACCGTCTTCTTGTGTTGCGAGTCCCCAGATGGTCTTCATTCGCTTGATCTGTTGCCCTGCACGATTCTTGCTAACGATGTGCGTGACATTGATGGAGAGACGCTCGATGTACTTGGAAAGTCTAACCTTGTTCGGACCGTTGCTCTGAATGAACAAGCTCATGAGCCGATCGAGAGACCCAGGCTCGTAGAAAGGCGCATGCTTGACTTGAACATTGAGGAGTATGCGGGCGGTTGCTGCGCGGACAGAGAGGAAGAAACCTCGAATGGCAAGCAGTCCAGTGCCGAGACTCATCCGTTCAGCTGGGGCCGCATTCCAATCGTAATGTCGGTTCGCCCCCAAGGAAATAATCTGTGCAGGAGCTTTAGTATTGTGGCCAATGATGATATTCAATGCTTGGATGATTTCTTCTCTAGTAGTGATCACCGCTGATGCGTTGCTGGATGTGAGGTAATTGACGAGATCTGCCACGGTGAAGGTGGAGTCCAGTAGCAGATCAATGCGGTAGCGACCAGCATTCGGCCGCGGCGTGTCTTCATCTTCAGCGAGATAGGTGACACGGTATCCTTCTGGGCGGACACTGAGCCTCTTCGTCGAGATGAGGTTGCCTCTGAAATCGGTAGCGATGGTGGGTCCGTCACCCCGAAAGTTGTCTTGTAGAAGAAGTTGAACAATTCTCTTTTTGTCTTTGGGCTTGATATCTTGGCCGTTGACTTGATTCTTGGAGAATTCAATCTTGTAACGATGCAAGAGGAGAGTTCCCGACGAAGTGAGTTGCATGAAATTGGACCACAAGATGATGGGCCTGCCTTGTGTGCCATAAGCTGGACGAACAGGAAGTGCAGCATCAAGTTTCGAGGTCTTGAGAACACTCTGCTCAAGTTGATCTTCCAGACGCTTGACAGTCTGATCGGGCTGGGCTGAGTCGCCGACTCCGTGACTGGCACTAAATCAGTGATTGTCTTCAGATTAGAGCAAAGCGTGAATGAGCTACTCACGAGAAGATCATTGGGCCGGTGACCGCTCCGCCTCGACCGCCTCCTTGACCTCCGCCACCTCTGCCGCGACCTCCGCCATAGCCTACACCTCCACCTCTAGGATGAGAAGGCAGAGAGGATTGACCACCTCGTCCTCTAGACGCCATGGTGTTGAGTATGCAGGATGTCGACTGAGGGTTTGACTAATTCAGGCTGGACTTGGTACGGCCAGCTGGTGCCGAATGAGCGGTGAGATAAGTTTCAAATGCCAATTGAGCAAAGCCTCAATGTATGGTCAGTTAGTGTAAAGGGGAAAGAAGAAACCAATGTATGGTCAGTTAGTGTGTGGTGACGAGAAGAAAGAGAGGAAGAGTTGGTGAGACGGATGAAGTTATAGTCCACGAAAAAGGCTCAGCCTTGGAAGTTCGATATATTCACTGTCACTGACGGCCTTCACGTGTCAAAGCCAGACGTAGCAAACAACGACTGTGAATTGAAGCAGATGATGTTAGAAACGAATAGCATGTGATTGCTGATAGCAGTGCTCCGAGAGAGAGAGAGAGTCAACCTGCCTACCTATACCTAGCCTTACAGTTCAAGACCAACACTTGACCAGCGGCAGACGGGCCTCTGCTTCTGTGGGTGCAATGGCGAGGGTCGAGATTCAAGGGTTGAAAGAAGCTACGCGCCAAGCTTGCTGATGCCTGATTTCTTCTAGACATCGGTGATTGGGCGGAGCCAACTTTCCCCAGATCCTGGAAACATTCCCTTCCTTCAAGACTGGCTGCTTTGCGTACTATCGGCCAACCGCAAGCATGACCAGTCAACGGTCAGTCAGCCATCATACCAGTCAGAAAATCACCTGTCAGTACACGAACGACCCCTCCATGCTGTGTAACATGAAGGTTCCAATCGACGAAGCCTCAGCTGTGTCAAGGCGGAGCACATGTTCATTGCCTCTACCAGCCAACGTCCTTTCTTCTATCTCCCAGCGCCGGCCATGCTCCACCAAACCTCGCAGATCGGCGGCCTGTTCTCTCTATGTGACCTGATGAAATAGGTGGCTCTCAGGACGTCACAGAACCATATACATCGTGCCGCGGTGACTCCCAGGTGACCGCCGGTGCCAGTCCACCTGCTTCTAGGTCCCTTTCCCAGCTTGTATTTGCCAAGCCCATTGCTGTCTCAGTGTCGCCTCAGACCTATACTCACTCGCCCTTTGATCCTATCGACCGCCTGTTCTTCTGTCGGTCCTCAAAGCTCCTTCCGCCACTTGAAATCAAACACGCCGGAGGAACTCACAACCTTCACCCGGCCTCGAACATGGACAACACTACTCTCCCCTCGCGCTATGTCATCCTGGGTTCGATTCTGGTAAGTAAAGACAAGGGGAGGTGTCACTTTGCTGCTGGTTCCCAGTCCACGCGTGAGCAGGCTCTCCATTCTTACCATGGTAATGCAGCTCGGCCTCACCTCACTTGTCCTGTCCTCGTGAGTCCTCTGTGATCTAATACTCTTCCTGAACTGACGGCATGCTTACTTCAATGTCCGTTCAGCGTCGCCTGGGCGAGGAATGTACATATGTCGCTCCCTATGCCCCTCATCTTACCTGTTCTGAGCACAATCACCGCTATCGTTGGCCCGATCCTCGTGCTAGTCACGGGCCGGGTTGGCGTAAATGGTCGCAAGAGCCCCATTGTCTGTCTAGCACCATATTTTCGTCGCCTTCTTCCTCTACTGCCCTTCACGCTTCTCATCCTCTCTCTTGTCTACGGCGTGCCCTCGGATATATCAGGATGCAGCCTCGAAAGCCATTGGAGCCTTTTGTTTAGAATAAAGCAAGAAAGAGCCATCCGCACGATTGAGCAATCTCTGCAGTGTTGCGGACTGAACTCGCTTCATGATAGGGCCTGGCCTTTCGTGGATGTTCGAGCATGTGAGAGGACGCTAGAGTATACAAGACGATGCGTTGACCCTTGGCGGAGCCAGGAACAAGTGGCCGCTGGTCTCGTTGCTCTGGCGAGTGTCTTCACTTTCGTGCTCTTGGTAAGACCTTCTAACGTCTCTGCCTTCTGTGGACCTGATGCACTGACTTTCTAACAGCACCTCGTCGATATGGTGTCACACCAGCACCGAGGCGGACTCCGACGACATCCTGCTTCTGCTCTCGGATCAGAGAGGACTAGACTCATCCGTGAGGGGCGAGAGGAGGAGCAATACGCGCCAGAGAGGCACCCACAGGCTTCTTACTCGGGCGCCCATTGAATGACCTTCAGATGTGAAGAATGTGAAGGAGACGAAAGCGGGAATGAGAGGAATGTGCCATGCCAGGACACAGAAGCAGGAGGACGGAGAGAGAGATCTTTTCTGAAGAGCATTGTATGGGTTGGAGTGTAGTTGGAGGCTCAGTTTAAGCACCTACTCGAAAAGGCAATATGACACGAAGCTATACTTGATCGAAATCTGCATTTAAACATGCTCCTTCGCCTTGTCGGTACTCGCACTTTGTATCCTGTTCTATCCCACCGCTGCAAGCACTATTTCTACGGCCCGCCGTTTTCGCTGATTCATATGAAGTAAGGCCATTGAGCCACATTAATGAACAGGCGGATTTGCTAAAGAACGCACAAAAGTTCCGCAACCCCTGATTTTTCACATTCTCTCGTTCAGGACACAAAGGGATCGGCGGTGCCTGGATGAGGAATCAAGGTTCGAGGTTGTGATAATGGCGGTGTACGAAGAAGACATTTCGAGATAGAGACATATAAGCCTCGCTCCCCGGTTCGGTCTGATCTCCTTGCTTGGGAAACAGCCTTGAGCTTCTGCATCTCGACGCAACTGCTCATCACTGTGTTTGAATCACCGTTGCTCAATATGGCCGCCACAACCGGAGGCTGTCTATGTGGTGCTGTGAGATATTCGTTCACCGGTGAAGATGCCCGCCCACAACACATTGTACCACATCACTAATGCTTCGCCAGGTGACATTGCTCTCAAGGCTTTCTGCAATTGTAAGGATTGCCAGCGCTGGGGTGGCGGTCCTGGCATGGCCAACGTTGTCGTGGATCGCACAACCTTCAAGGTCACAGCGGGTTAGCAATCAGTATTGCCATGTCACCGTGCCTCGCAAGATGCTGATGCTCCAAATTTCAGGAAGTCCTAAGACGTTCGATACCGTCGGAGACTCGGGCAAGACCAACGTGCATTTCGTAAGACGTGATCCTCGAGATCTCCTCGGGCGATTCCAAAGTTTTGGTTCTCATCGTGGCACGATCGATGCTGACTTTGAGGCAGTTCTGTGGCGATTGTGGTTCAAGCCTATATTGCGAACTGGAGGTTATGGAGGACAAGACTGCTATCAAAGCCGGGTCTCTCGACCAGCCCGATGTTGGAGAGATGCAAGCTGAACTCTATGTGAAAGATCGAGTGAGCTGTGAGTTCTCCGTCTCTGAAGATACCTTCGCTATCGTTCTGCCAATAACGGTACAGGCTAACAGAGATTCACAGACCTCAAGCCGATTGAGGGAGCGCAGCAGGTCTCTGCATTCTCCTAAGCAAAGCCTGGGGTGTTTGTCGGAGGTCGATAAAGCTGATCCCGCGGGCAAGGGTCGGCACAAGGATAGGCTGACCGGGTGAGGCGAAGTTTGGGTACAGATTTCCCATTGCAGAAGTCGTGGTGAAAGTGGTGAACGTTCTCTCCGTATCGCGCTTCTGGCAGCAGAATAAACCTTTGTGCATCAAGGGCCAGCGCCGTCTTGCTGTGACCCAAGTGCGCCAATGTAAGAACCACAAGCTCTTCACAGTCCAGGCCGTGCACGTCACCAGCCCCGATGCATCGCCATCTTAGCATTGGAGGTAACCTGACTGAATGCAATGTTCAGAGTTCGCCTCGCCCATCGTCTACGCGGGTCGTCCCTCCAGCACGTCCCGAGTGTTCAAGACCTAGGCAAGACCATTGCTGCCAGTTCCGGCGTCATCGCACTCGCAGCGCCGCGTTTTTCTGGTTTTGTGTTCACGGCCAACGGCTAGGCATGCAGCATATTCCATCCTACATTGACCTTTTTACTTTCCCTTCCTCGTGTCCCCAATAGGCCCGATTGAGTCTCTGGGTTTTCTGAAAAAGGCCACTTAAGCTGTTATCTTGCTCTGGGTGCTTGTTCCGTTCTTCCTTCTGTATTTTGAGGACTGCGCTGGTCAGGCCTACGGCGACGGCGAAGATTGGGTCGATGAGCCTGCGATTCGAAAAGAAACATCAGTACGGTTGCTTGTAACGGAAGCGGACGCGTAACAGGAAGTACCTCGAGACCAAGTAGGGCTGTGCCACTCCCGCCATGGTATTAGTGTTCTAGACCGCCTGATGACAGCGCTCAACCCAGCTCCGGGTCATGTCGAGTCGAGAGAGTGTGTAGGTGTCAGCTGTTTCTGTCTGGGGAATGACTGTACAGAGCAGGAGCGACAAATTGCAGACGCCGAGGTTGAGCCGTACCAGCCTCGTCTCGTCTTGGGCGCCTCTTTTGCCCTGGTCACGATGGGTCCCCAGCTGCCCAGGAACGTTTCAAATAGGACGAATAATAGGAGCGACGTAAGAGCGTCAACGTACGGAGTGAATCCAAATGCATGTTTAAATTGATCAACGACAGACTGTATATCCCGGGCGTATTGTAGTCGAATGCTTCTAAGAAGGCCGCCCAGATCATCTTTGACTGTAATGAATGCTGACAACTGAGAACATGCCGCGAATTCAGGGCAGATTTACCATTCTTCGCGCTTCGAAGGCTCGAGAAAGCTACATCGTCTCGGACATTGCCTCAAGATCGCAACCTAGAACATCCGGTGGAATCCCCCAGACCCTACTCGGTCAAACCTGCAACTTCCAGCTTGTCTGTAGTAATTTATGCGGTAAATCATCCATGTTGTCGAATGCTCACACATCCGATACAAGATATTTCTGAAACCAGTCGTACCGTCGCCTCTCTATGTCGCTCAATGTCGTACCTTTGTTGAATCTGTCCCATCGTCAGCGTCTACAGTTGCGGCAGATTAAGTGCTTGAAATAAGATATGGAGCTGAAAAGCCCGAGACGACGCAGCACTCACATGTGACCTTCGCCATCATAGACCTTGACCTCCACGGGCACTCCAGATTCATTGACAAGTTTTGCTAGGTTATATGCTTGGTTTGGAGGTACAATAGGGTCGTCAGCTCCATTGATGATCAGCAGTGGAGCCTTGATATTTGCAGCATGGGTTACGGGGGATCTGTCCTTCTAAAGCCATCGTTAGTTCACAACCCTCTCGGCAGGTAAACTGGAAGATGAATAACATTATAACACCCGGCAATTTCTTTTAGATGAAACTTACGATGATGGCCGCCTGTTCCGCAGCTGATGATCCTTGTGGAAAGCAGAGCGGTTCAAGGTAGTGTGACTCAAATTCTGGCATTCCCCGTCAGTACGCTTCGGAGTACTCGTGCCCAAAGCGTGTGCACCAAGATGTTCAGATCATTCAGATCTTGAGGCGGACTCACTGTGCGTTTCCTCGACGAGAAGTTTCATGTCGGAGATTCCACTCTCTGCAACACCGCACGCCCACACCTCATTACGTGTTGCCAAAGCCTGTAATGTCTGTGGATCTCGGTTAGTCTGTAGCATTGTTGACTGAACAATAACAATAGCTCTGTTAAGAACGGAACAGCCTCTCACAGAGACAGGGAACGAACAGAATAGCCGCCCGCCGAATGACCACAGATGGCCGTGGAATGACGATCAACCAGGCCTTGTTGAACCAAATATTGCACACCTGCTGTCGCGTCGCCCACATCCGAGTTGCCTGAGCAAAGTCCCCATCGGCCTTTCAAAGAGTCTCGGTATTTGCGCCCATAGCCTGTGCTGCCAGCATAGTTTACCTGCAGAGATCAGCCGACATACACAAATAATGACAAGCTCTGTTACCTGCAAGAGCGCATATCCTCGAGTTGTGAGAGCGTGGTCGCGCAATGAGAACCCTGTACCCTCTTGATAAGTTGGTCCTCCCTGAAACCTTGTTAGCCTCCGGACGCACCCCGTCCGCAGAACCGCGAAATGGAGAGGAACGTCCAGATACATCAAGTGAGGATTTGGGCCAGACTTACGTGTACTGCAACGATCAGAGGCGGGAGGGAACCTGGTGGACCCTCATATTCTGCATTCTTCGGCGCGTACCAGAAGCCATGGGCATCACCGCTACCATTGATCCTTGGAAACGTGATTGGGTGCGGAACCGACACGTAAGATTCCGGGATCGATTTCGGACTGGAAACCTTCAGGACTGTCCCAAGTCCGCCTTCGTTGATGTCGACCACGGTCAACAGCATTGGGAGTGACGTTGTGGCGCCGATGATGGCGAAGGACGTGTCAGAGACTCTCTGCAAGGTATTGGTGGTGATCTCCACAATTGGACACGATAGGTCTCTCCATTCGAGTGTCGACATATCAGCCATGATGACGGTCCAGCGATCATCAACGTTGAAGCATGCCACGAGGATGTTGGCAGTCCTTTTTTCATTGTCAGTTCACAAACCATGCGGCTGGAAGACTGGGGA
The DNA here is from genome assembly GCA_030247875.1 of Cladophialophora chaetospira. Lineage (NCBI taxonomy): Eukaryota > Fungi > Ascomycota > Eurotiomycetes > Chaetothyriales > Herpotrichiellaceae > Cladophialophora > Cladophialophora chaetospira. The sequence continues at coordinate 125,600 of JAPDRK010000030.1, forward strand.
TTGGATAAAAACATGTTACTCGGCGGATAATTTAAAGAAAACTTACAGTAAGACGTAACTACTGCCGCCAAGGAACCAATCTGCGAACCTGAAAACATGTCAAGATCTTCTCCCAGCATCGAGGTCGGGCATAGAGGGTGACAAAGCCATAACGTCGTTTGAACAATATACAGGTGTTCTCCACAGATTTGACTTAGAGGATGAGGACAGCTTACCCGAACTCGGTGTCCTGCAGCCCTGTAAGCTTCAAATGTTCGATTTTGTCGTTCCGCCAGGAATAGATCTGCCACCAATCTGTCTCCTGTCCACAACAGTCAGTCTGCACCGGCGGTGACGGTATGATGATGAAGGATCTATCGAAGAGACCTTGGAAACTTACGTCTGACACCCAGAACAAGGTATCGTCTCTGCTCCACCGCGGTTGGGTAATGCTGGCCTTGACCTGTCGACCTGCTATGCATTGGGCGTTCTTCGCCGTGCCATCTACCCAGTCGGCGAGCCACAGCTACTCTACCATCAGCCCCCGAAATTTTGCGACCTCGACTGCCGATCCCGCTCGTCGAGGGAACCCACCTCGGTGTCATCCCAAGGCATGTTTGGAGCATTGAATTGGACCCAACAGATCTTCATGCCTGAATTAGAGAAACGGGGGCTCGTATAGAAGTCAGCACCTTCGGCAATCTGTGGCTATCAGTCTTCAACACCTGCATAGGGACAAACATAAGGTAATGATCTTCTGGCCGATCAAACACAGGTTCCGAAGAGTACTCACAGTCCGGACCTCTTTCTTCCCCGAGTCGATCACCACGAGAGAGTTCTTGACGTCAGCAATCTTTGCGACATCGTGTCTTTCTTGTATAGCAACAGTCAAGTGCGGTTCCAATGGGTTGATTGCAAAGTCGGCGTACTTGCAGAGCCGTCAGCACCTATATCAATATGACGAAAGCCTGATGTATAGTGGCGACGAAGAGAGATTTCGAGACAGCTTCTCAATTTTATGGTACAAGGCTTGATGATGCGGATCAACCTACATATATTTGCATGTCAGCCTCCAGCAAAGGTATTGTTTCGCCAGTATCTGGGTCGAGGCCGAACACGCCTTTGGTCTCCCAATCCGTGAAGACTATATGCGAATCTCCTACCGTAAAGGCCCCGCCGCCGTCTGATACACGTCAGCATCGATACAAGTCACCACGACTGGTCCACTGTCGAGGAGGCAGCCTATTAACTCACACTCATGTACCTGGGAGGCGACATTGATCGACTTCGAAAGAAGTTCTTTCTCCCCAGACCCATCAACGTTGCTTTGAACAATCACGCCTCGTCCTCCTTCATCTGCTCTGATTTCGAGCCTATAAATCTTGCCGCCTTTGGCCTCGACCTGGCTCAATACGACGGAACCGGGAGCTTCAAAATCTTCAGGCTGTATTGGACTCTCCCAAGTCCCAAAAGCTTTCATCTCCGGCATATTTCTCTGCTAGGAGTGTATTGTTAAAATTGAGGCCAAACTCCGTATGAAGAAGAGTGACGCGTGGAAGCATTCTGGTAAACCTCCACTAATCATTATGTGGGAAATACAGAGCGAGGAATCGATTGCGGAAGAATCGCGCTTTGTGACCTAGCTCGGGAGGTAGCTTGAGCGGAGTTTATGCGTCATACAACCCCGGATGGCGCCGAAGCACTTTAACACGAAAACGCCTTCAAGTTCTACCTTGCACGCGCCAAAGCTCGTCGACTCATTTTAAATCTGACCTTTGCGCGTGGTTATTCGCGTTGTAGCCAGCGGAACCCGGTCTGGCAGAACAGCAAGCTGGTGAAAAACACGGCAGCTTGATGTCAACAACCATGGCTGTCAACTTCCAATTCTGCGCGTTGACATGGACATCGACGAGGTGCTACCGAACTTCGATCTGCGAAACTACACCCATCTGATCCGTTCCCTTGAGCGCAACCAAATCACGGTCGTTGATCTGTGCACGAGAGATCCCAAAGAAATCGCACGCATGTAAGTACGCTCAATAACCTGTACCTGGTCACCCAGCACGTCATTCCTTCCTTCTGTCCCGACACAAGTTTTCGAGACTAACCAAAAAGCAGATGCCCATTGCCATCTACCGACGTCCAACGCCTAGCGAAAGATGTTATTGAGCACCTCCAACGCGACGTGACGAATGGCCTGAGAAAGAAGCGCAGAGCTACAGTGGCTGAACTAGAAGATGGCACGACTGAGGATACACCCGATGGGAAGAGACCGAAATCAATCACGCACAAGAAGGACATGATCAGCACACTGGATCCAACCTTCGACAAGGCTCTGGGCGGTGGCATCATTCCTGGTCACCTAACTGAGTTGACGGGTGAAAGCGCAACTGGCAAAAGCACCTTCGTTCTCAACCTCCTGCTCTCCGTCCAGCTTCCTCCACCAAAAGGCCTCGGTCGAGCCGCGCTGTATGTCTCTAGCGAAGGTCCGCTCAATACCAAACGCCTGCATCAACTACTGTTGCACCAGCCCGTGTATGACGACATCCTCCCAGAAGAGCGGCCGTCACTTGATCGTGTCCACGCAATCACAGTCAACAGCCTCGAAGAGCAGGATCAAGTTCTTCGATATCAACTTCCCATTGCGGTGCAGCGGTACAATGCTGGTCTAGTGGTCGTTGACTCGATAACCATGAACTTTCGTGAACATGGTACCCGACCAGGAGCCCAACTTGCAGAGCGAGCTGCAGAGCTGGCAAATCAGGGCAATATGCTGAGACGGATTGCTATCGAGCACCAGGTCTGCGTTATAGTTACCAATCACGTCACGGATCGCATAGACAATTACCAGTCTTCGTCACCCGCAACAACCTCCTCTCCAGCTATGTCTATGCACAATTTACCCCCGGCAGTCGCACAGCGTCGACATGAGGTTCAAAGCCTTGATCACCAGCAGCGCTTCTGCACAGGATGGGGAGACGACAAAGAGAATACCAAACACGAACACATGAAGAGTCCAGCCTTGGGGCTCGCGTGGGCAAATGCGGTAAATGCCCGGATCGTCCTTAAGATGGAGAGCGAGCAGCAAGAATATGTCGGCGGCAACATCTGGAGGGACAAGGCTAAGAGGCGAAACCTCAGTGTGGTGTTTGCTCCGTGGGCTCCTCCGACCAATCCCCCCATTCGATATGAGATTGCAATGCAAGGTCTTGTGGCTGTAGCAGAACCAGAGGAGTCGAAGGAGGCGGTGGATGAAGAGCATGCGTACCTGTTGGATGAAGCATTGTGGGAAGATGATGAGTTCCCGTGAAGGACTCTGGCCATACCCTATCCGGCGTCGTTGGATACTCTCCAGATAATGACCTTTGGATCACCAGGCTAAAGCAGGTTCTTTCAGAAGCTTCCGCATCTGTTCCTATATTGTCTGTGCTCTGTGAGGAAATTACGATAAAATGCCCATCAGCGGTCTCGATGAGATATGCACAAAGAAGCAGGAGAGCTTCAAGGAGGCAAGACTGAAATGATCTTTCGATGAGGAAGCCCACTTTAGGCGGTCCACTGTAGTTCTTGAAGAAGCATGTCCTCCCGAAGCTCGTCTCTGATTCGCGATTTGACTTTCCAGGCTGTCTTGACTTCCCTCCAAATGATTGCCCCTTCATCGAGACCACCCGTTCTCGAGCAGCTTGAATTACTCCTTCAAGACTGCGAAATGTTGAAGTACACGTTATCAGCCAAATATGGACGGCTCTAGTCCTTCCAGTTGGGTCTTGCCCGGCTACGTGCACGGTGGCGGGGAGAAAGTATCCAGTGACTGCAGAAGGTCGATGCAAACAAAGAGGACATCCCCGCTCATCATACATCACCGGCATCCCCGTCAGGACTTATGAGCACGACCTCTCAGTTACTCAGGAAGGCTTCCTCTTAATCGGTTCTTTACACTTCTCTGTCCTCAGCCCCTGCTTCGACGACTTTCCCATTCAAGCTTCCTTCTACCCCAGACGAAATGGCCGCCACCAATGGCCACACCGTGCCCAAGAGGACATACAAACACCCTCTCGACCAGCTGAGCGCTGAAGAGGTTACTATCGCTCGACAGGCCGTCCTCGACGCCCGGAAATCAGCTGTATCTGCTGTTCGTTTCCGTAATGTTTTTGCGAACGAACCGCCCAAGGCCACTCTCGTCAAATTCCTTGAAGCAGAGCATGCCGGAACTCTGTCACCAGACACTCCCCGCCCCGCCCGTCAAGCCCGTGTTCAATACGATATCGTCTCGGATGATCGCAGCCATGAGTACATGGAGTCGGTCATTGACGTTGCGTCGGGCAAGGAAGTTGATCACCAACGTGTACCAAAAACCCTGCAACAATCCCTGACCATTGACGAATTCAGGGAGTTCAGCAAAGTGTGCGTGGAATCAGATATGTTCAAAAAGGCAGTCAAAGAGCTCAATCTTGATGAGAAATTCGAAATTGCCATTGACCCGTGGCCTTATGGTGGACCTGATGTTGGGGAGGTCGCCCCGAGGTATGTCTGACCCGAACTAACATCTACTCGCTATTAACCACTTGCAGATACACTCAAGGTCTTTGCTTTGCCAAACTACGAAACAGCAATCCCGATAGTAACCATTATGGCTTCCCTCTGCCCATCATTCCTGTGATGGACACGTACAAGAAGGAGATCATCCGCATCGACCGCCTCGCCACTGGTGGGGTCGATGATGGCTTGAATTATGGAACAGCAGCCAAGAATGTGCTTGCACACTGCCAACCTGCCGAATACGTTCCGGAGTTGCTGGACACTCCACTTCGCCAGGATCTGAAGCCCTTGAACGTTTTGCAACCTGATGGGCCGTCGTTCACCGTCAGCGACGATTCTCTCATCGAATGGCAGAAATGGAGGTTCCGAGTTGGGTAGGCAATTTGCCCTGTACAAATTTACTGAAAGCTAATTGGCATCCAGGTTCACGCCACGCGAATGCGCAGTCCTCCACGACGTTCACTATGACGGCCGCAGCGTGTTGTATCGTCTCAGCTTGTCGGAAATGACTGTCCCTTACGGCGACCCTCGGCCACCGTTCCACCGAAAACAGGCTTTTGATTTCGGCGACGCTGGTGCTGGTCGAGCTGCCAACAATCTGGCCCTGGGCTGTGACTGTCTCGGCGTTATCAAGTATATTGACGCCATGCTTGTTGATACCGAGGGCAACCCATCAGTTTCCAAGAATGTCGTCTGCGTACACGAGCAGGACAACGGAATTGGATGGAAGCATACCAACTTCAGAACCAGTCGAGCGGTGGTCACCAGGTCGAGAGAATTGGTTGTGCAGTTCATCATCACTCTAGCCAACTACGAGTACATCTTTGCGTATAAGTTCGATCAGGCTGGAGGGTAAGCTCCCATTGTCCGAGAAGTCTACCGACACTAACGGTGTGCAGGATCACCCTTGAAACCCGTGCAACTGGTATCGTGTCCGTTGTGAACATTGACGAAGGCAAGACCAGCCCTTACGGCAACGTGGTCTCTCCTGGTGCTGTAAGTGACTGTCTCTGTAAAAGACTGTTCTGGTTTACCAGTGCTGTTGTTATTGTGCCGTCAACCATCATACAGGCTAACGGAGATTCACAGATGGCTCAAAACCACCAACACATATTCGCTGTGCGGATTGACCCTGCTATTGACGGCCACGCAAACACAATCTTCACGGAAGAATCTCTGCCTGTACCGATGAATCCAAAGACCAACCCACACGGCAACGGCTACGAAGTCGTCCGCAAGCCCGTCACGAAGTCCACCTGGATCGACGCCTCTCCATTTACCAACCTCACCGTCAAGATGGCCAACACTAACAAGATCAACCCTATCTCTAAACGACCGGTCGCCTATAAGTTCATGCCCGCACCAAGTCAACTCATCCTTGCCGACCCTGAGTCAATTGTCGCCAAACGAGCCGCATTCGCCCACCACCAGTAAGTTGTCCCTTTCCTTCTTCAAATATGGGTGCTGACCGTTCTTCAGTGTCTGGGTATCGAAATACGTTGACGGCGAACTATGGGCTGGCGGCCCTTACACCAATCAGTACGAGCTCTCACGATCCTACATGTCCTCAGACCTGATACTAATTTCTCATAGGTCCCAGAAGGAGATCGGCGGTGTGGCAGACATGGTAGCTCGAAATGACCAAGTCGATGATACAGATGTTGTGGTCTGGAACGTGTTTGGATTGACGCACAACCCACGCGTCGAGGACTGGCCGGTGATGCCTGTCGAAATTCACCAGCTTCACTTCACCCCAGCAGACTTCTTTGAGAGAAATCCGGCCCTGGACGTACCTGGCAGCAAGAATACCGCTAGCGTTGAGGTTGGCCGGACCAACACTGACTGTTGTGATGCGACGAATGGAAATGCAAACGGTACAGTGCAGGACGATCCCACAAGCCATTTACAGGGTCCTCCTGAAGAGAACATACCCGTAGCCGAGGTCAATGGGCAGCACTAGATGGCGATAATTTGAGTGCATTGTGATAGAAAATAACCAATGGTTCTGTGCTAATGACCACTTTCCCGAGGACTCGAATGTAACAATTCCATGACCTTTTCCCAGATTGACGAGATCAGTCATCTTTAGTAGGTTCACCAGGAGAACCAAGCCAATGCGCCTCACTGTACATACGCGGTATGATAGATCATATGGTGATTGTTGGCGGAAGTGTCTGATGGACTGGATATGCAGTGTCAGTCGCACGGTATGTTCCGAGCATTCGTAGGCTTGGCCGCGTAATCTTCGGCTGCGGCGTGGTGTACGTCATATGGAAAGCCTGCCTTCTGTTACGTTTGTCATCCTTCTAGAATCTCAACCGCGACATCACCATGGATCTTGTCAAGCTCTGTGGCGTTCGATGCCTTTTGACCTTGCCTATTCGTAACACTCCTTTCAAACCAATATCGCCAAATCAATAACAATCGGGTCGCCTGGACTTCTCCACTAATCACTCGTGATAAAAGCCAACCGCTATGAAGATCCAGTACAGAGATGAGACCCTGGCATTCGATGATGTCCTCGATGAAACATTGAGTGAACTAGCTGCAAGAGCCGCTGAACACATCGGTGCAGATGTCGAACGCATATCTTTCTTCTTCCTCCCGAAGCCCGGGTTCGTAAAAAGTCCCTTCGGTGACCGCAAACTAAGCGACTTCCTGACGTCGACGACGCGAATAAAACTGATAGGCACCCCCTCTGCAGAGGTCAAGAAAATGGACGATATGGGCGCGGCCAGTCGGAGAGTGACGAAGCCCAGTGCCTTCAAAGCAGTCAAGGCGAACAAGTCGCGGGATTGGAAGAAGATCCAAGAGGAGAGCACATACACATTCCACGCCATCGAGCCTCTATCCTACCTACCCAATCCGGAGAAGAGCAGAAGATATTTAGAGCGGCTGGCAAATGATCCGGGCATTAAAGCATCTATGCGGAAACACAAGTTTACAGTAGGCTTGCTCACGGAAATGAACCCTGCCGAGCATACCACGCACGAGTCGAAGACACTCGGTCTGAACCGCAACGGGGGCGAAGTCATTGAGCTGCGATTACGGACAGACTCATACGACGGCTACCGAGACTACAAAGTCATTCGCAAGACGCTTTGCCACGAGCTATCGCACAATGTTTGGGGAGAGCACGACCGCAACTTCTGGAATTTGACGAAAGAGATCGAGCAAGAGGTGGAGCGCAATGACACTCTGCATGGTGGTCACCGACTCTCGAATGAAGAATTCTACAATCCCAACGACTCCTATAATGAGGCAGACCATGCAGACCATGGCGGATGGAGCGGTGGTGATTTCGTTCTTGGCGGGTCGACAAGCGAGGGTGGCTTGAGTCGACGCGAGATCATGGCGAGAGCGGCCGAGTCGCGAATGCGGAAAGAAAGGGAGGCCCGAGAGCGTCAAGACTCGCCATCATCATCGTGATCGTGATGAAGCTGTCAATCTTTGCGATATAGCGAGGTGTTGGTGGGCGACAAAAGACCTCGCCATCTTGCATAAAAGTAGATCTCTTTCCTCTGCTCTGTTCGCGCCACATTTCCGACCAAGAAACAGGCTCACCAGGCGGAGGACTGCACTTTTGTAGAAATGTGGCACAGGTGGGGGCTCCGGATAACCACAGCCGCAATCGACCCCATGGCCTGGATCTAGGGACGATCTCCGGTTCCAGGCCCAGGCTCGCCTAAAACTATTATGAATCCAAGTGCCCGGGGTCTGAGTTACGCCATGGGCCTTTCATTGCGCCCAGTGTGCCTATGAAAAGCTGTAAACTCCAGAGCCTGTACTGCGCTGTGCTTGACATGACAAGACGGAAGTCAAGGCTAGCGAACAGAAAATAAGCCGTAGTGAACGCGGAGGACCAAACGTTGATCACTCAAAACAATGAGCTGGTGTTGTTTGATGGTCGGGTGCCTAAGGACCATCACGGACTGCAAGTTACGGCGTATCGCAAATCCTTCTGAGTAGAAGCTGGGCGGCGGCGGCGGTACTTATATACAGCTAGAGTCGCCGCAGTCTCCAACTGTTTGTAGCTCCAGAAGCCTATCACATGCCAGGGAAACCGTTGAGCAGCTGCAAGGTTATCTTCCTTTTCGCTCCAAATCATCCGAAAATCTAAAAGATTGCATGCAACACGGCCGTCGGCAATCGACGTCACTTCCGTTGGGTCTCTAATATGCACACACGTTGCAGTTGAAGCACGAAATTTAAACTCTGCGATCAGCGACGAGCTTTTTCGCTTCAGGTACGGTGTACATGTCCTCCGCACTCGCTCGTTCTGTGTGGCAGTTGCATCCACTGTTGCACTGGAGATGACTCCCGTCTGCACTACCCTTCCGTTTGAGTTGAGGACCTTCCTCCAGAGTCAGATCATTTTTTCTTGACTACTGATTCTCTCTTTTTCTTGTCCCTCTCTTAGAACAAATTGAATTTCTATGTATCGATACTGAATGCCTCTGCTAGAAGGATCAAGGTCAAACCCTCCGCCCAGCCCGGGTGCAGTACCAGCCGCCTTCAGTCGGAGATTCAGCGAGCAGTACTCTGACCTTGCCCGGGTCGCCATTATGACAAATGCCTCCAGTACTTCGCACGACAGCGAGTCCCTCAACCATGTCGCATACCATTCGAGTCTGATGCCTCCGACCAAGACTGCTTTTGGCAGATCTGCCCCCATTGCCCCAACCAACAAACCTCCTCCAGCGAATGCCTTGGGCAAAGCTTTGACAGACACACCTGCACCAAGTGCACCTACAAGTCCCCAGATGTCAGTGAAAATCTGCTCAGCACAACCTGTTCAATACGCTGACCAAAAGTGCCCAGACATGCACGCACCAGTTCCAATGTTTCCGGTTCTGCCACCCCCAAGATCCGTGCCACCACGCTCGATATTCCTGGACTGACTCGATCCAAAGTCTCACCGAACGGTCAGATTTCGGAAAGAGATGTGGCGGCCAAACTCATCATAATCATGGTCGGCCTGCCTGCGAGGGGCAAGAGCTACATCGTGAAAAAGATTGCTCGGTACTTGAATTGGCTGCAACACCCGACCAGGATATTCAATGTGGGAGACCGTCGCAGAGTAGCTGCTGGCGTGGGCAAGACAATTCCAGATCGAACAACTGCCGCCCTTCGCGAATCCGTCCGCCGCATGAGCGCTACCACTCTTGGCCCTCAAAGCGTCGTCGACCATGGCGAGTTTCTTCCTCCACCTGCACTCGAGACCACGATTCTGGTCAACGGCGAGGTTACCTCCAGCCCGATTTCTCCTCTTCAGATGAACGGCTTCACCAAGATAGACGAGGAAGCGAAAGAACCCATTCCCTTGGCTGCGCCCGAACCTATTGATCAGTCTGCTGAATTTTTTGACCCTAACAATGTCAAAGCTAAACAGATACGAGAACAGGTAGCACACCAGGCATTGGACGAGCTGCTCAAATACGTCCTCGAAGATGGGGGCTCTGTTGGTATCCTTGATGCCACGAACCACACCCGCGATCGTCGTCTGGCACTCGTCAAGCACATCCGCGAGCGGGATGAGACCATCAACGTTCTTTTCGTCGAGTCTCGCTGCCAGGACCAAAATCTGCTAGAAGCAAACATGAGGCTGAAATTGTCGGGTCCCGACTACAAGGGTAAGGATCCTGCAGCGTCGTTCAAGGACTTCCAACAACGCGTGCAGCAATATGAGAGGTCGTATCAGAAATTGGACGACTTTGAAGAAGAGCACAACATGCCATACTGCTCGATCATTGATGTGGGACGGAAGATGATCACACACCAAGTGCATGGCTTTCTCTCCATCCAGACAGTTACATATTTGATGAACTTCAATTTGGCTCCACGTCAAATTTGGATCACTCGACACGGAGAATCAACGGACAATGTCGATGGAAAGATCGGCGGCGACAGCTCTTTGAGCGACAACGGCAAGCGATATGCGCAGGCATTGGCCAAGTTCGTTGGTGAGCAACGCAACGCGTGGGAGGAATATCAAGTCGCCAAACAAGCCAACATCCATTTCCCTCCCCTGCCTGGTGACACGACACCACCAAATCCAGAGTACACGGCTCAAATCCTGCAAGAGCGCAATTTCTGCGTCTGGACCTCTATGCTCAAGCGAAGTATCGAGACCAGCCAATTCTTTAGCGAGGAAGACTACGACATCAAGCAGATGCGAATGCTCGACGAACTTAACGCAGGTTCCATGGAAGGAATGACATACATGGAAATCCGTCACAGATATGCTCACGAGTATGAACTAAGAAAGCGCGACAAGTTGCACTATCGCTACCCTGGTCCTGGTGGTGAAGGATATCTCGACATTATCAATCGCCTCGGCAAAGTCATTCTGGAAATTGAGAGAATGACCGATCACGTCCTTATCATCGGCCACCGCAGCATATCACGTGTTCTTTTGGCCTACTTCATGGGTCTGAAGCAGGAAGATATCAGCGATCTTGATGTCCCATTAGGCGTTGTGTACTGTCTTGAGCCGGTAAGGAACAGTTTTGAAGTGGCTTTCCAGTTGCTAACTTGCTGTCAGAGACCATACGGCGTTGATTTCAAAGCTTACAGATGGGATCCTGCAACCGGCGTGGTAGGTTCAGTCCCCAAGATCTCGTAGAAATTCTACTAACACGCCATCAGTTCCGACATGAACCAGATTATCGAATGAGGCGAGCAACTGACCCACAAGCGTGATTTTTGTTTCTGCCCATTGACATTTGAGCACGATACCCCTTTTGCATTTCTCTCGTCAGACAGCCTGGAGGCGTCTTTGTACATACAAATTATACCTACATACAGCGCTCCGGATGCCGCCAACCACCCTTCATGCTGGAACATCTCACTCAAAACTTGTGTCGGCTGGACTAACTAGAACCCGACAGGCAAGATTGTTGTTGACAACAGCGACCGGATGTTCCCGTACGCATGAATTCTTGGGTGGACTGGTGATGTATTTCGGAGGGCGGTGCAGGATGCTGTGCTTTTTTGAAGCGAAGAATGTGTCTAGATCTAGCGACGGTGTTTAAGGATGGCAACAGCGAACATTCTGTGTGACGAGTACTAGCACGAACTCTACCCATGAGACGCCTGGGCAGCACAGGCGACGATAATAATAATGGTGTTTCCACTGTGAGCATTTTGAAAGAGTTCGTGACATTCCGTCGCACATTGTATCTATGGTTCAAGTGCACTCGGCAACAGTATACAAGACTTTCTACATGAGCTTGTTACCCCAAGCTTGAACCGTAAGCTCTTCCACTCTGATCCAAGTGAGGTCAACTGCAATGCAATAGAAGGGCCTTTTTCACAATCGACTGGTGATAGAGTTTGCCTCTTCGGCAACACGGAACCGGACATGTGAGCAATCCTTTACCCACCTCCGCTGGGGTCGCCAATTGCGAGGGGCGAAGCCAGCAGACGCTGTCACTGTCATGCGAATTTTGCTAGGGTGGCGACCCCATGTTGGTTCTACCAGTCGCTGATGTCCCGTTCCTGAGCTTGAGCATGCCTGAACAACCAGGATGCAGTAGAGAGCGCGTCAGGATGAGGTTCTTCCAAACCTCCCAGAAACATCACAGTCAATCATTGCTGATAACGCACCGCGTGTCAACCAGAAGGGTTTGCATACACTTCTTGCCGTGCTTCCGGCTTCGATCTTCCCCTCCACCTCAAAGCTACTAATAACACCCTCTCTTTGCTTCGAGGCAGGCTGTGGCTTTGCAACCCTTCGGACAGCCCGGCTTCTGGTCATTCTGTCCTCAGTCAAACATAAGAGACATACACATGCTGGCGTCAGCAATCCGCATGAACCACTCCCACCTTCTTATTCATCACATTTTACATCGGACGATGAGGATAACAGTACAATAACATCTATCTTCAAGGCTCTCGCCTCATCCTCATCCACCTGCCTTCGCCAAAGCGAATCAACCACCTTGGGGGGAAAGGTTCGAATCCGCTCTACTTTGTCCTTTCACCTCCACGGGAACAGCCACTATTCGCAATCATGCCAGCATTAGCTCTCACCAATTTCAACATTGTCACTGCGTCTCTAGGGGGCTTCATCACCATATTCGCCCTTGTCAGTTATTTGCTGAAGGAGCGATTCTATTTATCGGAAGCGTGTGAGTGAATCAGAAATGCTCAGATGAGAAGCAACAAACTGACAAACCCATCAAAGTGATCTCTCTGGTGGCAGGCATCGTCTTTGGCCCGGGGGCAACCAACCTCATCCGCCCGATGGAATACGCGCTGCACTCGCAGGAAAACCTTGATTACATCAACCTCTACTTCACTCGTCTTGTGCTGGGTGTTCAGCTTGTTCTGGCAGGCGTCCAGCTCCCGAAGAAGTATCTGTGGACGGAATGGAAGCCTCTGGCTCTTCTCCTGGGTCCTGGAATGTGTGGCATGTGGGTCTGCGCGAGCTTGCTGGTGTGGGGTCTGGTTCCTGAGCTGGATTTCCTCCATGCCCTGGCAATCGGAGCCTGCATCACTCCCACTGATCCCGTTCTATCGAACTCGATTGTCAAAGGGAAGTTCGCAGACAAAAACATCCCCAAACCGCTGCAGAAGATTATTATTGCCGAATCAGGTGCAAACGACGGTCTGGGCTACCCTTTCCTTTTCTTGGCCCTGTATTTGATCAAGTACGTCCAACATGGAGGTGACGGGCAATCAGGTGGCGCAGCGAAAGCAATGGGACTCTGGTTTGGGGAGACCTGGGGATATACCATTGTCCTTAGTGTCGTTTATGGAGCTGTTGTTGGCTGGCTAGCGAAGGAGCTTCTACATTTCGCCGAGGAGAGGAAATTTGTGGACCGAGAGAGTTTTCTCGTCTTTGCTATCACATTGGCGCTGTTTATCACGGGGACTTGCGGAATGATCGGCTCTGACGACGTTCTGGCGTGCTTTATTGCTGGCAACGCATTTACCTGGGACGACTGGTAAGTCCGGCTAACCACAAACGTGGGGTTTCACTGGTTGATATGATGCAGGTTCCGCCGCGAGACCGAAGACGACTCCCTTCAGCCGACCATCGACATGTTACTCAATATCTCGGTTTTTGTCTGGTTCGGGGCTGTTTGTCCCTGGGCGTCGTTTCGACACAACGACATCATTCCCATTTGGCGGCTGACCGTCCTTGGAATATTGATCTTGCTCTGCCGCCGCCTCCCCGTTGTCTTTGCCATGCACAAGAAGATTATGCAAATTGAGCAGTTTCAGCAAGCCGCTTTCGTGGGCTTCTTCGGCCCTATCGGCGTCTCGGCCATCTTCTACCTCTATGTCAGCATCGACTTCCTGCATCAGGTGACGGTCGACGGCAAGGTCCGAGAAGATGCTGTGCGTCTAGAGGAAATCATGAGGGTGGTGATTTGGTTCCTTGCCATCTGCAGCATTGTTGTTCATGGACTGTCGGTCCCGCTTGGCAAGCTGGGATACCATCTCCCCCGAACAATGTCTCAAGCGTTGACTACCGAGAGTGACCTGGAGGTCAACCACCATCGCCGATCTACGAGTCAACTGCGGACGAGAAGGAGCAGTCGCAACAGGGGCAAAGAAGGTCGACCAAGCAGTGGGGCGTTCATGGTTGGCCAAGGCAATACTGCCCGGATCACTACAATGGATTTGGAGAGCGCGTTGGAACCAAGTCGGCCGGTACGCATCATCGAGGACACACCACAAGGAGGATCTCCAATAGCGATGACGCCGGTGGAAGCGCGATCTGTGGTGGAAGTGAAGAGCGGGTTATGGCGAAGACCAACAGATGAAACGCAAATGCCGGAGGAGGAAGAAGTCAAGGCCCACGGAGTGGTGAAAGGGGCGGACAATGTAGTCTGATGTTCGAGCTTTTATCACACTTGAGGAAGTTGGATACACATAGACCAAATCATCGTACACAAGGCAGATCAAACAATCAGAATTATTAGCGGGCCGACAATAAACGTGGTAGAATGCAAATACAACTGGGTGCAGCTAATCGCGACTTGAAAGCCGCATTGTTGGAGGAAACAGCAGTTCCGACCACCCCTCCCCCAATATCCAACTACCCTACCACCCTGCAACGCACCCCCCTCCTCTTTCGCCTGCCAGCCAAACATCACCACCGTACCGTGCTCAAGTCTCCATTTTATTCCACAGAGCACAAGGTGGGTGCCTGTCACGGTCACAGGTTTGAACCGCCCGCTACAGGATAGTAAAGTGCATACCCCTTGCCAGCCGATACCCCTCCCTTATCCTTGCTCGCACCCAACTTTCAACTTGAAGCCAAGGCTTGTGTTCTTCACCTTTTCTCTCCCCAGCTCGCCCCTGCCCTTCCTCCGTCCCGACTTCACCACCACTCTATCTGCTGCTCCACTCCAAATACCATAGAGCTATTTTCGAAGTCATTCTTCATTTCCCTACCTCTCAAACGCGTCTTGCAAATCCTTCTACATGTTCGGAAGCGGCCCTTGACTGTTACTCCTCCTCTCTCCGCCCTGAACCTCCGCTGCCGTTCGTCAAGGCTGTCGACCGAGCAATCTGCCTCGACTTCGCCAACTTGGTCGGATCTTCCGCCTGCCCTACCCCAAAGTGTTCATGGCGCAGCCTCCTCTAGCCAACGATGCCTCACGCGCAAGCCCAGTTTTGGCCAACACCAACGCAGCAGCAGGAGTCAAGAGGAAGAGAACCACTGAGAGAAAATTCTATGCTGTTCGGCTGGGGAAGACACCAGGAATCTACGAAACATGGCCGGAATGTCTGAGCCAAGTCAAAGGACACAAGGGTGCAGTGTGTATGTGACAGCAAGTCCCCCCAGCGTATTGCGAGTTGGGACTAACTTTGTCACAGTCAAGGCCTTTCAGTCGCTTCATGAAGCTCAGGCGTTCATGGAAGGCAAGTCTCTGGCAGCCACCAACCCCGCTGCAGAGCAGAAGTTCTACGCGGTCCAAAACGGTCGGGTTCCAGGCGTCTACACCGAGTGGACACAAGCACAAGCTCAAATTCGTGGCATCAAGAAGCCCAGACACAAGAAGTTCAACACCCGAGCGGAGGCGGAGGCCTTCGTAGCCGCAGGTAGGACATCCAGTGGCCTCGATCCTTCAGATCAGATTACTCCTGAGGAAGAGATACGGCAATTAATTGTCCGCAACTCAGCACCGGGACTTCAAATCAATGGAACATACGCACCGGCAGACAAAGATGGAGTTCCCTACGACATCGCCCGTCGGCCACTGCCACCTGGTGCTGTAGATGGATATGATCCCAACGTCAAACTGGCATCCGATGGTACGATCGTCGATCGAACGGAAGAAGAGAAACGCAAGACTAAGATGATAACCAAAGTGCAAGATCCACCGGGAATGCTCCGCATCTTCACCGACGGATCGAGTCTCAGCAACGGGCAAGCTGGAGCTAGGGCTGGTGTGGGAGTCTATTTTGGACCCCAAGATCCCAAGTATGCCACCTCTCCATCCTCCAAACCCAGGTCAAAGTCCAAGCCCAAGTCCATCCGCTACACTGCCTCGAAGGAAGTGCAGTCCTTGTATATCATGGACTGGGCTGCTCGTCAACGAGGCTCCGAGGATGTATCGAAGACGGATCGGCAGCCCGGCGAAGAAGACGATGAAACGGAAGAAGAGAAAGAAAAGCTAACCAACTGGCGTTATAGAAATGTCTCCGAAGCACTCAAGGGCAGCAAACAAACAAATCAACGGGCCGAGTTGACTGCCATATTACGTGCACTGGATATTGCACCTCGACATAGAGAAGTCACCATCTATACGGACAGCAAGTACGCCATTGATTGTGTGACCAACTGGTATCGCAATTGGGTAAAGAATGGATGGGTCAATTCCAAGGGCAAACCGGTCGAGAACAAAGATTTGGTAGCCGACGTCCGAGAGAGGATCGAGGAGCGGGAACAGCTCGGCAAAGCTACGTACTTTGTCTGGGTGAAGGGTCATGCTCAAAATGAGGGCAACATTGCAGCCGATCGTCTTGCTGTCGAAGGGGCAAGAAGCGGCAGAGGTCTCAGCAATGGGGACGACAAAGAGGCTGATATGTCGAGAGAAACGAAAGAAGTGGATGACGGAGAGCTTGGTGAGGTTGACAAAGAAGAGCAGGATGATAATGAGGCTGAAATGGCATTCAAGGCCATGGAACGAGCTATGGAGGAAGATGGAGAGGATGAGTTCAAGTGAGAGACTTCTCACAATCGAGAATCCTGGTGAGGCCAGGCCACGACGATTTCTGTGCTTCTCAATATTGGCCGGCGAGGCCGGACTTCTTGGTTGGGGTACGGAAGATCTGGGCGCTTTCAAAGCAGGGTCTCCTGCACTTCAGAAAGAAGCAGACCAAAGGAAAGGGGCCGCCTCGACTCGAAGTGCTCGACCTCGGTATGCTGGAAGGAATACCCACTGGGGTGAGCATCTCCGCCACGGCTGATGGGCTCCAATGTTGAGCACCGCTATGTATGATCAGCCGCACATGCACCGGCAGGATCAGACAGTATTGGTTACAGAAAGATCCCCGTCGTCGAGCATCGTGCGGATGTTGCACGAACACGCTGATCATTATGTCCACATTCTACTGTACCGCGTCGACGTGCCCAAGATGTAGTATCCACTGATATGAGCACGGGTGACGGACGCGGACCCGGCGGCCGAGACAGCCTGAAGACAAGGTGAAAGTCAGCCGCGTCAGAACACGCCACCGAGTAGGTATAGCCATGGGGCTCGACGGCAAGACTCGTTATCAGGTGGACCCTCACGGTTGTGTACCTTCCCTGGCTGACCTAGTGGGTGTGCTTGAAGTCATTGTGTCAGCATGAAAGAACCCGACATCGAACTTTGGAAGGGGCTTTACCTGTTCCTATCACGACGTTTCACAACCACGCTTGCACCAAAGCGTAAGTTGCTTCCTGTTTGAGTGCACTCTTCGTCGACTCTTGTTGCACCCTGGCCCTGACAAAGTTGTTCCCCGCTACAAACAATGTCAGCTTCCGGGCGCAGCCGACTACGCGATAGGCCAATGATGCCCTGCAAGCAGGTCAAGTGTACAGAGTACGAGAACCGTAGCGCTAGGATTGGCGTGCGGGTCGTAACGCAGGTGCATGCCGTGATAAACACGACAGCTGAACGCTTACTCTCATCGATTGGTGGGATTTTGATCGTTCCCAATTCGACTGAATACGTACTACGGCTCCACTGCCTCAACGCGGACAAGAAGATCGACACGGCTTGGTGCTGACTTTGTCCTCAAAATTCCCGACTGGACTCCAGTTTGCAACGTATGTACTAAATCATCGGTCAAGATGGACCGCTATGGGTAAGAGCAGTCTTGCCGCACGCAGTCAGGATACGCCGTTGCTGGCAGGATACTGGTGGATGTGACATGGATGAAAAGTTATACGGAGTAACACACCTCAGCTGCTCCGGGTATAAAGAGAGTACGTGTGCTCGAGTCTTCTCTATGCCTCCCTTCGCTATTGCTGCACGTCCGCCACCTGTTTCCCGCTCGGCTTCAGATACGAGATGGCTGGTCCTCTTTCATACCCAGCACTTGCTCTTGCTGGGCTGTTCTCCTTTCTCATCCTTCGCGCTTTATACCGGGTTACACTGCATCCTCTGGCAAAGTTCCCTGGTCCGAAATTGGCAGCCTTATCGTCGGCGTATCAAGCTTGGTTTGACTTACGACCGGGCAAGTCGTACATCTTCGAGTTTCCAGGTTTACATGAAAAATATGGTGGGGTCCGGAGACTCAACGACATATGTACAGGCCGTTGACTTTCCCAGGTCCGATCATCCGGATAACGCCGAACATGCTGCATGTCTTTGATATCGCTGCATATAACGAGTGAGGTTGTCAAAGCATAGCGAGCCGAAGACGATGCTGATAGCGCCGCAGGATTTTCAAGATTGGCAGTCGATATGATCGGCACCCTGCCACCTGTAAGCATTTTGTCTCCTACGGCAACCCGTTGCCCATACATTACAGCCATATTGGTCAAAGAGGGTTCAATGGCTTCTCCCGTGGGGTTCAGCGTGCATCGTCGTCTGGAATCCGATTGCTCACCACGAAACAAATCCTCGAGATGCTGACATCTCATGTGTCTAGACAACAACGAAGCGTCCAATGGTTTCTTTAATGGTGAGTCATCCGCCACTGCGAAAGACTGTTCCGCTCTCACAGGCTCTTGTTGTTGCTCACCGAGCATGAATACAGGCTAACGCGACTCGCAGTTCTGAATGGTGTGTCCTGCTCGAAGCCGCACTTCACCTTCTGACACTGGTGGCTCATTGATCCCTTTACTACAAAGCTTGACTGCTGACATGGTCCTTTCGTGATTTCTAGCCGCCAAAGCCAAACCCTGGCGTGATGCATATCAACCGTACTTCTCCAAAGGCGCAATCACGCGCCTCGAACCACTCATCCACCTCCGAATCAACAAATTCCTTTCCGTCCTTGAATCAGCGGCCTCCAGGGATATTCCCGTCGACTTGAGCATGGGCTTTCGCGCATTGACGAGCGACCTCGTGACGAGCTACATGTTTGCAGATAATGGATTCGGTCTACTGGAAGTGAAGGATTTCCAATCCTCAATGCTAATTGCATTGGAAGAATTCTTCAACTTTGCCCAATGGGCCATGTACTGGTCCAACTTCATAGCATGGTTGACGATACATCTACAGAAGTTGACTAAGGAGCAGCAGGAGAAGGTAAGCCTCATCGGCACATCCCAGGGCGGTGTGAGCCTTGACCTCAAGAACCCAACCACCACTCCTCCGCAAGAACAACCTACTAAGAAAAAGGGTCGCAGTTCATGCCTGCCCTTGCCGCAACGAACTGGATTTCAGAGGTATGTACGGAGCGATTAGAAACCTTCCACTTCCGGATTGACCTGAGCATATAGGAATGCGGCATCAAGGTCAAAAGAATCATGCAAAACGGCGGGTCAGGGGGATCTTTCTCTACCGTCTTCGATGCGTGGGCAAAGCCAAGCGAAAAGAGAAGCTGGACGCCCAGCATGAAACAAATGACAGCCGATGCGTTCACGTTCCACGGCGCCGGAACAGACACCACAGCTCATACCTTGACGACTACTACGTGGCATCTGGCTAACAACAAGGAGTGCTTCAAGAAGCTGCGGAAGGAAGTGTCAGAGGTGATCACCGAGCCCGATAGCGAGCAGCTAGTCAGCACCAACCTACTTGAGAACTTGCCCTATCTCGTGAGTCGAATGCTCTCGAAAACGGTGGCAGTTGCTGACATGAGATACAGCGAGCCGTTGTTAAGGAGGGCTTGAGGATGAGCGTGGGCGTGCCCGGAAGGTAGGCTTTCCGATGACACTGAGACAGGGCTACTGTCAATTAACGTATTCTGCTCACAGGTTGGCACGTGTTGTTCCTGACGGTGGAGCGACGCTCTGTGGCCGACGAATTCCTGGAGGCGTAAGCATACGAATACTCCCGATGTTCAATCCAGGGTTCTTCGTTTGCTGATATGTTCGTTTCCACCATGTTAGACAGCAATAACCAGCGTTTGCTACTGCTATCACTTCGATCCCAAGTACTTTCCCTCTCCGAACACTTTCGACCCCGAGCGATGGCTCTCAGCCGAAGCACCTCAACTCGAACCCCGGTTCGTGGCCTTTTCAAAAGGGCCGAGATCATGCATTGGCATCAACCTCGCGCACGCCGAGCTCTACCTCAATGTGGCGTACCTTGTCAGGAAGTTCGACATCGAAGCATTTGAAACGACTGCGGCGGACATGGAGTGGACGGATAACTTTGTGGTGACGACGAATGGCCATTTGAAGGTCAAGGTAAAGAAGGCTCACTGATGGGTAGATGATAGCCTGAGGAACAGGTGTTGTTTCACAGAGCCTGGAGGGACCGCGTGGTCCCTTGTAGAATTCGAGTCTGCCTCCGTTGGAGCACAAATGCTCTATTTCGACTTTTGGAAAGATTCTGACAGCTTCGCTATTTCGGATGCCTCGCCGCAATGCCGTCCCACATCGCCCTTCTGACCGACGACCTTTAACCCCCACGATGCTCTGACAGCAAACCCCAGCCAATAATGGGTCAGCTCTCGTTCGAGCTCGGTATATCGTTCGCCGACATTTTCCAACTTTGACGCAGGGAGAACTCCGCATCGCGAACTGACTGCCGGACTTTTGAGCTGCTCAAACAATTCATTCATTTCTTGAAGGATGAGGTCGTTGAGAGTTTCAATATTTGATCCTGCTGGGTTCTATATACTCATGGTTTTGTGTCGAGGTGTCGTGTCGTAGCTCAGTGTCCACCCAACCATTGCCTCTCGTCCGCGTCCGCAAGAATAGTGGGAATTGCACTGTAGCGCCAGCATCGGAAGCGCATCCTTTGCGCAAAAGCAAGCGAAGATGTCGAAGCTCATAAACTACATCGATGGTAGGTGCGAACAGCCTAGATCCGATACACAATCTATATCTGTGGTAAACTAACCAAGTCCTCGTGAGCAGTCCAAAAACACACTTCAAAAGACTCCTGCTGGGTCGTCCTCTACGGCAATGTTTGGGATGTCACGGACTTCCTGCCCAACCACCCCGGTGGCTCGCAGATAATCCTGAAACTCGCGGGCAAAGATGCCACGGAAGAGTACGATCCGATCCACCCTCCGGGCACACTCGAAGAGAACCTCCCCGAATCTGCGCGGATAGGACCTATTGATCCCAAGAGTCTGCCCCAGCCAGTGAAGGCGGCGAAAGATGTCGGACCAGAGCCAGAGACAGAGGCGGAGATTCAGAAGCCGTTGCAAGCCATGCTCAACTTGGACGAGATCGAAGAGGCCGCAACGAAAAAGCTGTCGAAGAAGGGCTGGGCGTACTATTACTCCGCTGCGGACGACCTGGTAAGCAAGCATCTTAACAACACCGCCTACCGCCAGATCCTCCTTCGGCCGCGAGTCTTCGTGAATTGCAAGGATTGCGACCTGACCACTTCCTTCCTCGGCCACAAAATGGACGTCCCGATCTTTGTCTCTCCCGCCGCAATGGCCCGGCTGGCCCATCCTGATGGCGAGTGGGGCATAGCACAAGCATGCAAGAAATTCGGCACGATACAGATGATCAGTAACAATGCATCAATGACACCGGAGCAAATCGTCAAGGATGCCGGGCCTGACCAGGTCTTCGGGTGGCAGCTGTACGTCCAGACGGAGCGAAAGAAAAGCGAGGATATGCTGGCGAGGATCAACAAGCTCGATGCCATCAAGTTCATTTGTTTGACGCTCGACGCTCCCGTGCCGGGAAAGCGAGAAGACGATGAGCGAGGAAAGTTCATTGTCGAGGACGCATCGTCGGCGATCAAAGATGCTGGTGGCGCGGAGTTGAAAGGCGGTGGCGGGATCGGCCAGTCGCTGTTCTTTGGTACGGATCCAACACTAACGTGGATCGAGACGTTGCCTTGGTTAAAGAAGCACACCAGGAAGCCAATCATACTGAAGGGGCTGCAGTGTCATGAAGATGCATACATCGCAGCGCAGCATACACCTCAAGTGCAGGGTATCATCCTGTCGAATCATGGTGGACGGGCGGCGGACACGGCGCCACCATCCGTTCATACTTTGCTGGAGATCAGAAAGTATTGCCCCCAGGTATTCAGCAAGATCGACGTGGTTGTGGACGGCGGCATCAAGAGAGGCACAGATGTTGTAAAGGCTCTTGCGCTAGGTGCAAAAGCTGTAGGGATTGGCCGTGGTGCTTTGTTTGGTCTTGGTGCCGGTGGCATTGAGGGCGTGGAAAGAGTTTTCGAAATCCTCAGAGACGAGACCGCCACTGCGACGAGGCTGCTGGGTGCTGCGAAGGTGACTGAGCTAGGTCCGCTGCATATCAACACCAGAGCTGTGGAAAGGGATATCTATGATGGGCCTGCCAATCTGCCGGGTGTTGAGGGGGCCTTAAAAGGTCTGTGGGTGAAAGCTAAGTTGTAATTGGATATCGTCTGCATCGTCCTGTACCTGGCAAGGCGTTTTCTGGCAGGCCGGAGTTGTCAACTTTGCTCGAGAACACTTAGACATTAAAATGCTTCTTGTCCAACACCAGTTCCAAACCAAGTTCTTAACTTGTCTTGCTCGGTCGTCGGCCCAGATGTCCCACTGACGCTGAAGTATTGTGACAACCTCATGTTGTCCTCGTCGGTATCATCAGGCCAGTCCGCTCTTCTTGCTGGACCGCCTTTCTGTTCCAGCATATCTTTGACAGTGCCCCAACTCATTCTACATTCATTTCCAAACCCCCAAACCGGATGAATTGCGGCTTTAAGCCAGCTGACACATCTGGCGTCTGAAGGGTATCCTGATCCCCAAGTGTCAGGTATGTCCTCGGAAGATGATGACTGCTGTTGGGAGTATGCCTCCAAGAGAGCTTCACAGCTGACATCTCTCGTAACTTTGGCGACCACACTTGCCGCACTGACGCATGGAAAGAGACTGTCGGCCTTCTTCTCCACGGTGATTTTAATGGTGGGAAAGATTAAGGCCAACTTCTTCTGGTATATTTCAGGTTTCCCAATAGTATCGACGTAGACCTCGGTGACATTGACTCCTTGTTCGAGGACGCCACGAATCAATTCCACAGTCGCGTTCATGGCTTGCGCATTGAGATTATACGAGCCACCATACCTCAGCATGCCGGCACCAATATCCTGAGCAGAAAGCGATTTGACTGCCCAGCCTGATGACTTGTACAGATCGTGGTCACTGGTGCAGACCGCTTTCATGAGACTTGCCCGCACGGCAGGAGTGAGTACTTTCGAGTCGTCGAAGTGATATGTGTTGGACAGAAGTGATTGCTGTATTTCAATCGGGAGATAGTAAACGCCGTAAATCATGGGACCTATGACGGGACCACGACCGGCTTCGTCAACTCCTAAGACGCAGGCTGTACCAGGCTCATCAGATGAGGCGACTTTGGTTGTGACGGATTCTGGAACCTCGCTATAATGCGCGTAGGATTTGCCGGACAGGAGGTCGTCCTGGTGATCTTTTACGGACGGTGGGACGAAGACGGCGGGAGTAACAATCTCTTCAGCTGCCATGGCGAAGGCAAGTATGCTTCAGCTTCAATATTGATAAAGGCTGTTTAAAGAAGCAGAGTTGCGGGAGGAGTAACGCGCTCGAACTTGAAGACCCAAGACGCGTCCACCACGGTCATTCATCTGACCAATCAAAGAAGTCCCTCCTCCCCGCAGAAGCTAATCCCAACACGGCTTGCAGACAACAAGTTGACCTGCATCTCAATCTCAATCACCATTCAATAATCCTTCATTCAGTCTCTCTCCACCTGGCGCCATCCATTGCGCATACAACGCCCTTGACTTCGTATCTGGAAACAGCGCTCAAGCGCCTAGTCCCTGCACATCATGGCTCCTCAACCCGCACAGCGCCGAGGGGGAAAGATTGGTGATTACTCCGCTATCGGGAAGCAGGGAAGGTGAGCGCATGTCAAAGGGTACATCTTGGGATCGTCGCTGATCGCGTGCAGACAAACTGGCGTGACTCTGGATCAGCAACCCCTCGACTCCTACGGAATTGAGCAGATCTCGGGGATCTTTTCATCGCCACGAAAATCGTCTCCACTGAAGAACATGATGGTCATGAGCTCTCTCGAGGAAACCACTCCAACTCAGCCACTCTCCGCACGACGCTCGACAAGAAACACACCTGCCCGTCCTCCGCGCTCGTCCTCGCCTCGAAAGAGCGGTATTAGTGGTGCCGCTAGGAAGAGCAACGGCGTCGACATATTCGCTACAAGGGCGAGTCTACAAGCAGAAGAATTTGAGGCTGCCGAAGTTGTCTCCGAACATGTACCAACTCCGGTCCAGATCACAAAGGCTTTCCAACCTCAATCGACCCGATCCCTTCAGAAAAGCCAGGCACGAAGATTCGTTCCCAGTCCACAAAAGTCCCCATTGCGAAACACACTCACGATCACCCCGACTCGGCTACAGAGGCCAAGGGCAAGTCTTGGAATGCAACGAATCGAAGATGATGTGGCCCCTTCTATCGAAGATGTAGATTTCGACGTGTATGACGAAGCAAGACAAGAGGTCGAAGCTGCTGCACAGTCCACCACTGACAACCCGAATCTGGGCGGAGAAGCAGCTGAGGCCACAATGACTCCACGTCAAAGACCTGTCTCCGAAGAGCTGGGCGATCCTGGTCTCGGCTTTGACGATGACGAGACGGAGCCAGACCCGGAAATTGAGCCAGAAGCAGCTCTTCCAGCGTCGCAGAACAAAGCCAACTCGCGAAAGAAAAGGAAATCCGATGCAATGGAACTCGACAAAAGCGCTGCTTCGCCTAGAGCAGTCAAGATCCCGAAGAAGCGAGGACGACCGCCTGTACTCAGGGACATGACTCCGCCTGCACCAAGCCCAAAACCACTCTCAGCAAAGGCGAAAGGGAAGCAACCTCTGCGGAACAAGGACGCGAACCTGAAATTGTCTTCACGGCAGGAGAAAGAGCTAGAAGACATTGTGGAGAAGGTAAAAGCACGCCCCGGACCTCCAAGATCGTTGCACATCCTTCGTCGAGAAACACCAGCAGATGACAGTGTCACACACACAAGAAGTGGCCGGGTCAGCGTTAGACCATTGGCATACTGGCGAAACGAGCGGTGCGTCTTCGGCACGAGTCCAGGCGGAGCGAGCCTCGCGGATGGCGCGCGTTTTCCGCTGAACAGCATCAAAGAGATCGTGCGCACCGAAGAAGTCGCAGAGAGTCTCGAGAGGAAGAAGTCCAAGAGCAAGAAAAAGGGCAAAGGCACCAAACTCAGAGGGAAAGCTAGGCAAACGTCAGCAGAAGAGGAGGATTCTTCTGATTCAGATTTCGACCTGGATGCAGTACCAGTGGACGCTGGAGCAGAGCCTTGGGAGACTGAGACAGGCACACTTCGAGGCAATGTCTCTATCTGGGACAACGCCGATCAAGCACCAACCGAACAAGAGGAAGAAGTTGAAATTGCGCATGCGCCGGCAGCGATCAAAACTCGAGAAGTCAAGGGCTCAAGCATGCAGGATGGGCCAACGTTCCGATATGCTAAATTGCTCTCGACCAAATTCTTCGGCACAGGACTTGTGGATCTGCCTCCTGGTGGCATAAAGCGACCGAAGAACAGCAGAAAGATGCACATGAGCTTCTTCGTGGTCAAGGGCAGGGTCACTGTCACAGTAGGGCCCTTGGGTGGCGAAGATACCGGGAGCATGAATCGGTTCAGCATCGGCAAAGGCGGGTTCTGGCAGGTTCCACGAGGTGAGTTCTTTTGCATCTCGGTAAAAAGAACGAATGCTCGATACTGACGTCGACTTGCAGGCAATCAATATTCTATCGAGAATGAGATGGACAAAGCAGCGCGTGTCTTCTTCAGCCAGGGATGCGAGCCCGAGCCTGAAGCAGAAGAAGACTAGGACTGATGACATTGGGCACAACTCCACCCAGATGATTGAATGCTTGCGTTTGCTGGGTGGTGCATGGACGAATATTGGACGACAATGAGCTGAATTGTTCCGAGCTTTCAGCATGGAAAGGCTCCTCCTTTGGAGTGCCGCGCTGGATATGGCTGCATCGAGACGAACCGGTATATACTTGAACGCTGGCTATCGAGCTGCGTACCTCAATGCGACGCTTCCGCCTTTCCCGTTTGGCATTCTCTCAGCTGTGACCGATGCTGCGTCCGTGTCTGATGTGCACTGACACGTTACTGAAATCCGCCTGCGACATTTTGGTAACTGCTTTCCTGACACGGCACTGGGAGACTCGGCAATTGATGTTCTGGGCTGAGTTTATGATCCGAGATTGTGCGGCAGTCTGTCGTCCAAGACCACTTCGGTTGCTCGCAGATAGTATTGCGACTGACCCGGCTTGCAAGCCGAGCGATGCGAAATTTGGTTGCTGAAGCAGCTTTGACCAAAACATGCTCTTGGAGTGACTCGATGCAACTCGTTGCTGTTGCTCAGAGTTCTTCCATGTCCTCGTCCACGAGGTCGTCCAAAGGCGGGAAGTCTCCAAGCTCAACCTTTTCTGGCCTGGCGAAGACGCCGTACTTATCTTGACACTGAAACACCCTTCTCTTCTCGTGCTTCGCTTTTCCATCTTCGTCTTCAACCTCAACGGCTACGCTTCCGTCGTTCCTTCCGACTGGCTCGTCCAATTCCACGCCAACCCACAGACATCCTGCTTCCCTCTGTCCGCCCAATCCAGGAATCTCCCCCGTAAATCTAACCACGCCTCTCTTCCCGTCATCCCTACCGACACGACACCTCAACCCCTCCTTGATTCCTCGTGCGCCAATTTCCTTCTCATCCTTCTCCCTTCGCTCTGCAACGACGAGATCCTGAGACTTCGCGTGCGGGTCAAACCGCCCGAGTTTCTGCCGCCGCTTCCACGCGAGGACTGAATCTTCAAGCTTCTCGTACTGGGATTCCGGCATCTGGTACTTCTCCACTGCACTGAGGTCCGCGGAGAGAAAATTCAGATTCTGACGCTCGTGCTTTGGGCGGAGGTCGATGACTTCGATTTCGGTGCCTCTTCTCAGGCCGTAGCGTGGGTCTGAGAGGAGGGTGGTTTCATCGTCGATTTGAATCCGCGTTCCATCGAGGGACCTGGTGCGCAGAGATTGGCTTGATGCTGGGATTCCAGTGATTGGTTCGAGTTTAGTCTTCAATTGTGAGACTGTCCATGAGGGTGTTATGCGGCGTTCTGCTGAAAGCAAGGGTGGTCCGGAGGGATTGCTGTCATTCGGCACAATAACCTGGACAGGGATGTCGATTGGTGTTTGTAAGGACATGGCGAGCTGAGAGTCTCAATAAGTCTAGATCAGTAGTGACTTCTGTTTGCAGAAAATCTCATTGCGGCAGTGGTCGAAGTTGTGAAAGCCTATTTGATGGGATCTTGAAGCATGATCTACGGTTCAAATGACGACTGACAGCTAAGGCGCCAATTCGAAGTCAGACCCGGCAAGCCCGAGGCGGCCTTCTACTCGTACCACGACACTATTCTTCACTGACTGCGAAAAATTGCTTACCACCGCATTCATCGAGCCATAGATTCCTGGCGGGCCAATTGAATACTGACGGCTGAGCCGACCTACGACTATGAGCTTGCCACTGGCAGAGGGTACCACTTCGCTTACAGCATTCTCTGTGGGGTTTGGGCATAGAGAAGTTCCAGGAGCACTGTTCGTCAGACTGCTTTGAATTCTGTAAGGCTAGATAGTCAAAAGCCAGCCCCCCAGCAGTCTAATCTTGTTTGCTTGGATTTGTCCTCAACTCTATTCATTTTCAGCTCCTCTAGCCTCGAGGGGTAGGTGTCTATTCACCAGCTCGAATGTGATGTACAGTGCACTGCAGCCTTCGTATGTTCTTCACCCTAGTCCATGGGTCTGCCTTAGATGTCCAGCCACTGTCAGAAGGTGAACGCAATGCAATTGGAATCCCGCGATGCATGATTCACCGCATCACCACCACGCAATCCTCTGCCACAGGCCTATCAACACCTGCGCCCAACTTCCATCTGCAGTCTCAGTCGAGGTTGATTCCGTCTCTGCGGCCGATGCCTGGATACCATTCCCCGGTTCGCGTTCGGCTTCCGGCAGCTGTCGCCGTAGGATTTTTCCAGATGCGGAGCGAGTGATCTGCTTGACGAATATCACATCGCCTGTGATGCGCTTGTATGAAATCACCCTGGCAGCAACGAAATCCTTGACATCCTGTCCGCTCAGCGAGGAGGACTGACCGTCACTGCTCCGTACCACGTAGGCGGTGGGAAATGTTTCAGGCACACCCAACTTGCTCTCCCGCGTCACGCCTACGACAGCCGCATCTGCAATCCGAGGATGCGCGATGAGAATGCTCTCGAGCTCTGTCGGTGAGACTTGCCATCCTTTCACCTTCATGGTCTCCTTAATCCTGTCTTGATAGTACAGCTTGCCACCCTGGACAAGAACTTGGTCACCAGTTCGATAGAAACCATCCGTGTCGAAGGCCTGCGCGGTAGTGTCGGGGTCATCCAGATATCCAGAAAAAAGCGTGGAGGTCTTGATCAATGCCTCGCCCGGCTTGCCCTCCTCAGTGACGAGCTCTCCATCATCGGAAACCAGCTTCAATTGGGCATTTGCCGACAGCCGACCGATGCTCCCGAAATGGTCCTTCTCTTTCGGATCACCAACACTGTGCCATCCTGCCTCTGTGGTGCCCCAACACTGGGTGACAACAGCCTCGGGTGCCAAGATACTGCTTAACTTGTTCTGCACATCTGCGGGCAAGGCGGCACCAGCGGAAACGACACACCGGAGGCTTTGGAGGGCGGCTTGATCCGAAACTGGAAGTTGGGCCAATGCCGCGACGATGGGTGGACAGACTGGACTGTTGGTGATGCTGTGTGTTTCAACAACTCGCAAATACTCCGGAAGAGTCCACCTAGGCAGAAAAAAGGTCGGAATGCCAAGTCGGAGTGGCAACACTAGGGCCAGGGATGATGCGAAAGCATGAAAGACAGGCAGGCAGATGACTTGTGAAGGCTGTGATAGGTGTCAGTTTGGGTTCTACAGTGCTTCAAGTGGGCAGGTGACAGTACTTGATATGTTCTCGTGCGGAATTGGTCCTCGAGAAGAGCAGTCTGCGCAACCACGGATCTGTGCGAGATTGCTGCAGCTTTCGGCAAACCGGTCGTACCGCTGGTCATTGCGAGAATTGCGATACGTGCTTGGTCGGATTGGGGAATCTCCCAATCAGTTTCAGGCTCGAGCAGCAGCATGCGCCAGCTGGGATAACCATTGACATAGGAGATGCCATGACTAGGCATGCTAAGAACCTGAGAGGTCTCAGCGTCTTCCTGTCTCGTCCGTTCTGCAGCGTTGGTCTGCGCAGTGGTTTTAAAATCATTCGAGGCGAGGTCGGCAATCATGGATGCAGCGACTTCCTGGATCTCCTCCGACGCATCAGCAGTGATTTGGCTGATAGTTGAGTCACCCTCTCTTGAGCTGAGGACATCCACAGCTTCGACTGACGTGTCAATGGTGAAGATTCGAGCGGGGTCAATACCAGGTTGAACCGCGGACGCAGCCTCAATCATCGAGTCTATGCAGTCCACTTGAGCAAAGATCAACTTTGGCTTGGTGAGTTGCAGCAAATGGACCAGTTCGGATCTAGTGTACTTGGGATTGGACCCAACGACTCGACCCCCGGAACCGATGATTCCCAGCCAGATCAAGGGATACCAGATCTATTGCACCCTGGTCAGTCAAGTCACACAGCATCTTCGAATCGCACACAGTACGGCAACAACCGATTCGAGTAACAGAAGGATTGCCATACGTTGTTGAGAGAATGCAGACACACGCAGTCCCCGTCCTCCAACCCACTTGCTTTCAACCCTTTTACCAACCTGGAAACGGTTTGAAGGGCTTGGTTCGCAGAGATCTTGTTGGTCGGATTGATTCCATCGATGAAGATCTGCAATCTGAATTAGCTGGAATGATAAACAGGGCCAAAGTGGCCTACCGCGTCATCGTTGTCGTATTGGCTGAGATTACCAAAGGTGTAGGTGAAAATGTCTGCAGACGGGATTTCGAGAGAGTGTGGAGAGGTCCAGACAGAATCGGCATCGCCTGCCTGGATGGCGGGGTCAGATTCTGGCAAAGACATTGTGTAACGGTGGCTTGCAGAGATAAAAGACAGGTGGGACAATGTGTGGACGGTCAGGTAGGACAAGAGCACAAGACGCACGCTAATGAGCAGGGAAGGGAGGCGTGAGGTGCCTGAAACTGCAGCTACTGCTCTGATTACTGCGCTGCAAAGGGTGTGAAGTTGACAAAGCAGTTGATCTTGCGGTTCACGATACTGTCAAACGTCAGAGCCGGGTGAGGTGAGTGAGTGAATGACGGCGAACTTGGCCGGTAGAGCACCTGCACACAGTACAGGACATGACGGTGACGGTGCCGGCCGGATCATGATGTCTGCTGCGCTCGTGAACAGCAGATGTCACCCAGCAACGCCAGCGCAGGGGACCATTGCGGATGGTACGAATATCATTCTACCAAAAGATTGCAGATTACCGGTCGCCACGAGGTCAATGGACAGCAACGGCATCGACAGTTAACTCTCCGAGTACTAGTACCTCTATTCCAACTTTCTGACAGCGGCTACATTAGTCAACCTAGGATTCTAGCTGTGACTACCACATTCAGGACACGGAAGCTGCCAGCTTTTTGGACCAGGGATCATGCGACGACAAGTCTGAGGGTTCGCAGCAGCGGTCAAACCGATCCAAATGCTGTGGGAGATGCAATGTTCAGAGCTTGGTCAAAGGTAGTGCTGGCAAATGGCAAGTGCTCCTGCTCAAGTCAGAATATGACGTCTTGGCGTCTCTTCCGCGCCTGCAGAGGTGAGGAAGAATTGAAGGCCAATTCAATATATTGACGACGCTATCAATTGGCTACCGAAAAAACAATCCCAGCTGGGCCATTTTTGATCCTCGGATACTTTATCGATCGAACCGATCTCACGGGTCAACCTTCTGCACCTTCGTTTGCTTTTCACTATCTTCAATTCCAATCGAGCACGGGTTCCAAACTCCCGGAAGCAATATGCATGAGCTGCCCAGGCGATCCGAATCCTCACTGTCTCTGCCGCTGCCTGCAGCACGAGGCATCTCGACCACCGGTATTACTCAAGGCAGCTCACCGCCTGCTTCGGTGTCGCGAGCTGACTTCCAGACGGATACCATCGCCTTCGCCGCTCCATTGTGCTTCCGTCATTTTTCGGCACCGGCTGCATGATTTCTCATTACCCACGTTTCGAGTTACCATCACAACCTCAACTCCAACATCCACTACCACCTGCTCCGTCTCACTCAATTCAGCTGCTCGCCACTTAGACCTTGTCCATCTTTGTACCCTTCGAAACCCTTCTCTCCATCCTCAGTCGTCCTGTCGGACTCACCTGTCCGGAATCAAGAAGACTCCTCGCTGAGGCTCATATTCGGCCGCTTCCGCTTCGACTGCTTTGTCCAGTGCTATAACGTCGAAAGAAACCTCATAGAAATGGATTGATCTCATCCACGACTTTGCGAAATTCCGGTCACAAGACAACATTGAAGAAGTTATTGTAAGTGTGCAATTCGATTATCAGTTGGCAAACTACGCCCTATCACGTTCCAACAACCACCTCCTTTGGCTCGGGGAACGCCTCCATTCTGCCAACATTGTCACTCTTCCAGAATCTATTGATTGTGACAAAGAGTTGCGCGTGAAGTTTAACATCATGTCCCTTCATCCCTTACCCAGCTTGTTCGACATAGTTCACTGTTCTCACAGATGCGCATTGTCAAGTCCTTTTGCTAACGCGGCTCACTCACAGCGCTCAAAGCCTACGGGATGACGACGAGCAAGTCCAACGGCTCTACGATGCCGAACCCTCCACCAAACGATCATACCTGTTCCAGACCTAGCAGTGAGAAAGTGGCCGCCACAATCCGCATGTCTCCCGAAAGAGCGAGCGACAATGATTCGCGTCGTTCCATATCACAAAGTGACGTCGCAAAGCCGACAACACTTTCAACTGGCGATTCCGAGAAGGCACTGCGCAGCGCCAAAGTTCCACAAGATCAACAGTCTTCCAGAACAGGCTCTCTCATCCTCGAAGGGAAGCCTGTATCCGATTTGCAGATGCCTGACAAAAGGTACAACCGTTTCTTGCGTAACCTACGGTGGACCATCTTCTCCGTGTATCGACGCCTCAACGCCCTGATCTTGACAGCAAACATCACAGCTGTCATCGTCTTGGCTACACAGCATAAGCTTGTCTCAATGTCACCAGAATGGGCTGCAACTGCGGTAGCCATCAATCTGACAGTCAGCGCCCTAGTTCGTCAGGAGCTTGTCATCAACAGCTTGTTCTGGCTCTTTGGCCAATGTTCTCAATCGCTCCCTCTACGATTGCGTCGGCTAGCTGCAAAGATTTATCATCTCGGAGGCGTTCACAGTGGGGCCGCCATGTCGGCAACCGTGTGGTTTGCGGTCTTCAATATATCAATCGTCAAAGCCTTTCAGTCCGGCACATTGCGCAACCACCAGAGCAGTATTCCTGCCATCACGGTGATGCTCGATGTTCTGCTGGTCAGTATTGTCACCATGGCCCATCCTGGGATACGCAGCCGAATGCACAATCAATTTGAGCTTGTTCATCGGTTTGCCGGATGGACTGCCATTGGCCTCTTTTGGGCCGAGTTCGCACTCCTCACAGATGCTAAGCTGCATAACAACAATCCTGTATCGGCTGAACGAGCTGTACTTGGGAGTCCGATATTCTGGCCACTGCTAATTGCCACCGTATCCATCGCTTTACCATGGGTCTGGTTGAGGAAGGTTCCGCTCAACGCAGAATTCCTGTCTGATCATGCTGTTCGACTCCATTTTACCTACACAAATTTGCCGCTTTGCGCTGCGCCTCGACTTTCTACCAGTCCACTTCTCGAATGGCACGCTTTTGCTGGTATACCCGAAAAGGACGGTCAAGGCTTTTCGGTGCTCGTATCAAATGCTGGAGACTGGACATCTCGGCTGATCAGATCGCCTCCCAGCAAAATCTGGGTCCGAGGAATTCCGACATTGGGTGTCCTACACGTGGCGCCAATCTTCAAAAGAATGGTCCTGGTCGCGACAGGCTCTGGCATTGGTCCGATCATGTCACTGCTAAACAAGAGAGATGTCTGCTGTCGCATACTCTGGTCCACGCAAAATCCGGAGACCACCTACTCAAAGGGTGTGATAGACACAGTGCTCACGGCTGATCCAGAGGCTATTATTATCAATACTTCAACCTCTGGAAGACCGGATCTGACGAAGCGAACGTACGAGCTCTACGTCCAGTCCGGTGCTGAGGCAGTCTTCATTATTTCCAATCCTCGTGTAACACGGCGTGTGGTTTATGCCCTCGAGACACGAGGGATTCCCGTTTTTGCGCCAATTTTTGACAGCTGAATGAGCTGTAACTAGCGACAGAGAAGAGAGCAGGAACAAAGGCAAAGATGTGCACATGGACTTATGGAGCGAGTAGTGATGCATTCAGCGATGGTGGAAGGATAAAATGAGCATGTTCAGAAGCACTTTCGGCCCAGCTTTTATCGGACATAGCTTTACCACTGGGGCAAGATCTGGGTCTGGCCCCTTCACCTCACCTCTTTCGGCCATCAGTCTCAGTATCATTGCGCATGGGGTGGTTTCTTGTACATATATCATAGAGGTGCCGAAGCAGAACAGAGTCACGAAGAGCATTTTTGGGAACTAGGTTAGCAGACCCAGCCACAATGACCGCATAAATAGCAGCATCCAACACGAGAAGGCTGACTGTCTAGCGTTCGGTCAAAGTTTTGCTCGGTGCTGTTCCGCCGCAAGCTCGAGAGGTGAAGAAATGTCTACTGTCGGGGGCTCATGTTCAATGTTGCATTTTCTGTCCTACTACACAGCTGTTTGGGCTCACATTGTCGCAATAGGGAGCCTTGGTCCCAGCTGACAGCTCTCCGCCCTGGATGGTTTCCAACCTTGACTTGTAGAAGCCCATGTGGCCATCTCCTTTCTGAAGCTCCTTCTTCGTCTAAACCAGCCCAGTAACATTCAGCTACGAGCACCATGTTCAATGTTCCCTTTTTTTGTTTTCTTGCTTTGATGTTCTTGCTCAGCTCAGACAGTTGTTTTCTTGGTACCCGGTAACACGAGGTGAGGAAGAGGAGAGTTCAGCGAGAGGTGTCGGCCCGTAGACTAGCTAGTCAGCATGAGAACGTCAGGGCAGTGTGGACTGCTTACATGCTGGAAGCCTGCTTTGTCGAGGAGAGGATGATAGCCCGGGCGGATTGCAGCAAGGCCCTTTGACAATCTCAAGATCCGTGAAGTCCTCTATCATCTGTGACACGTTAGTGGTGGACGCTTTGCAGGGAGTCTCAAGCCCACTTGCAGGTTTTCGAAGGTTGCCCCTTCATGTCCGGTACCGCCAGACTTGTTTCCAAACTCTCGGCCAAGAATTCTTGGTCCCCACTTCCATTCCAAGTTGTGCGGCGTCGATCTCACTGGCTGGGATTCCAGCACCCTTCACCAGAAGATTTCTGGCGAAGTCCATTTTCTTGCGTGTCGACTCCGTTTTTTGGCGCCAACGTTCCTTCGACTCACGCATCTCCTTCTTGTGGTTCTTTCTGAGTTCTTTCACAGTGTTCCTGAGTTGGACAACGTACAACTTATCCGTAGAACGGCGCGTCGGCTTTATCGTGGGCCGAATCTCCTCGTCCGAGGACGAGTCGTCGGAAGACCCTGACTCGGAGCTGGAGTCGACGTTGGAGAGTTCTAAGTCGGAGCTGGAGTCATCTTTGGGGGCTTCTGGGCCGTCAGAGTCTGAGTTACTCTCGTCTGAGGAATCAGTACTGGTTGGGGGGATGTTCGGCATCAATATTTGAGTTGGAGCTGAAGGTAGAGATCGTGGCGTTGCTTGTTTCTGCGGGGTCGCTGGAATTGGTGTCTCAGGCACTCTGGAGGTCGTAGGCGTAGACATGCGCGACTTTGCTCCGCCATTGCTGGCCTTGTGGGTCAAGCGCTGCCGCTTGGTTGCACCATCACCGTGATGTTTGGGGCTCGGGGAACCGCCAACCACATCCTCAGTGCGACCAGTACCGTCGGTTCTCTTTCGCTTTCTGCCAGGGGAGGTGGTGTCGGTTGTTGAAAGTCCACTGTTGTTTCTCACTCGACCCTTACCCGTTGTGGTAGGAGTTTCGAGGTGTGGAACTTCGTCCTCAGGTTCGGATTTGATCTCGATCGCAGTTTCTAAGCGCTCGCCCGGCAGCATTGAGCCAGCCAGACTAGCAGGGTTGTTCTCACTCTTGACATTAAGAGCAGAGTCCTCTTCGCTTTTGATTTCCGGGGCATTAGACTGCAAACGCTTTGACAAGTCTTGTGCTGTATTTCTGGTTATCGTAGTTGATTGGGCCTCGTGTGCAAGCCTCTCAGCCGCAAGAGCCTGTTGAATTCCGACCTTTTCTTTGACAAAACGTGTCACCCCTCGCAAATAGCGCTGCAGAACAGGGCCGTCTAGGGGAAAGTATTGCGCAGGGATCATGGAGGCTGTGAGTTGGCATTTTGGCAGGATAGCCCGTGGCGTGTACCATTTTTTGGGCAGCAAGACAGGCTTGCAATTCTTCCTAACAAAGTAAAGTGCTCGTGACAGGACCTGGTTGTAGTAATCACCTTGATCCGGGTGAGGAAGCACAGAAATCGGGATGCTGCGCTGGAGTTGGTCCATGAGGTTTTCAGGCAGGGTTCGGTCGTCCTCAAGAACTTTGTCCAGGCCAAGGCTATACATTCCGGTAGCGATGGAAGTCTTCTGAACACACTCAGCAAGACGCGCCGAGACCGCAGGTTCGGCTGGGGGCCGATGGATACGCCGCTCCGACCATGTCGAGGTTGATGCCGATGGCCTTGACATGCTGTTGATTGCGGCGGGTTCAGGCACCGAGCGCGTCGTTATTCTCTTTTACGAGACCTCGTCAACGCTGACTAGAACCTGAACCACTCGTGCTGAGGCAAGAGTGAGTGAATGTTGAGCAACGCGTAAAGCAGACCTGGAGGGGGAAACTTGCAGCACAGCCGGAGGGGCGTTCAGAGTGTGAAGCTTTGCTGCCACTTTGACTGACAGTCGTAGCCAGCGCAATGTTGATCAATTAGAGGAGAAGAACGAAGATTTGACAGGTTGGGCGCAGAGTGCGAAGAGTGCGAAGTTGTGGTGAAGTTCAGGTGAGCGATAATCAGATGCCAAAGAAAGTTGTCGCACTCTCAGCAGTTACCAAGTAGGCGAGATTGAAGGTCCAACAGTAACCAAGAAGGCTGAAGCGTACTAGGCTCTTCCAGCCTTCCTTCCGAGTGGGAGGATCGTTTCTACTAGTTGGCTAGGATTGCCTTGATGTGGTCAAGCACCAGTTCGAAATATCGTGCTTGCTCTCACTTGATAGAATCACCTCACTCGTCTGCAAAAAGCCATCTGCCGCCATTCATAGCCTCCTGGAATCGTCTCTCAACCTCCCCTCTCTCCTTTGATTTGGCCTGTTCGTGAGTGTCCTGGTGCTGTTGACTGCATTCGATGTCGACACTCCAGTAGCCTGGTGGTGAGGACGGTAAATCGAAGTTCGTCCTATGCGCCCTGCCGTACAAGTTGGCCAGACGCTTCGCCCTGGCCTCGTGAACCAGATTGGTCCTTGCCAAAGGTGTTAGTGCTTTGATCTTCTCCTCCGAGCCTGGTCCTAAGAAATCAAGCAATAATTCACCCTCAGACATCTCTGGATCTTGTGGCAGTGTCTTTGCAAGTGTCGAGAAGATTGCACCGCAACATCCTGGCTTGGTACAGCTCGGCAAGCATTTCCTCGCTTCTTTGTTCCGGACGACTTCCTGAAAAGCAAAGGGCATGCCCGAACAATACTTCGGGTTCACCTTGAAATGCGACAGGTTGAGACGATGGACCGGGCGGGATCTTAGTGGCTCGTCGTCCTCTGGAGCCCTGGTTGTGGCGAATGGCGATCTCCTGGCTGCTCGTGGGCGAGGAGAGGTCGTTGTTAGTGGGACTGGTGCAGGGGCCGTTGTAGATAGTAAAGCTTGTAGGCGCTCGTTGGGAGAGGCGTTGGTAGGGTCGTTGCAGGAGTCGTTGAGTGCGGTGGGCTCCTTGCTTCCAAGTACCTCTTCAGCCTTGTTGTGATCGAGGCCATCTTCAGTGAGAAAGGCGATTGCTTCAGCGCTCCTATCGCTGAGCAATGCCTTGGGCTTTGTGTTGTGCCGATGGCGGCCTCTGGGTGACGAATTGGCGCTTATTTCTCTTAGTGGCTCTGGTTCCCGACTGCTGACCCTGGCACGCTTCCGCGCAGAGACGGGAGAGGAGGTAGTTGGTGATTGTGATACAGCCAGCCTCTTCCTCAACCTGTCAATCTCTGCCTGCTTCTCCGCGTCCTTGCGAAACAAATGGTCAAGCTGTTCTGCAAGATCTGGGCCGTCATTCCGCGGTTCCGGTTGCGGTAGACGTAGCTCTTCTATTTGTTGTTTGAGCTTCGCATTTTCGCGTTTTAGTCTTTCGATTGTCCGCGTGCTCTCCTCTAGTTGCCGCTGTAATGCGTCGCTCTGGGTGAGCGCCAGAATCAACGTGGATGTGAGCGGCGGACCTCCGAGGGACATTTTGAGGATTCTTTGGTGTCCTGGACGACTCGGGGTATGGAGCTGGACGCGTTGGTGAGACCAATGTTGTGCACTGCCATTCGGGTATTGCTTCGGCCCAACTCCGGCAAGTGGGGCTAGCCGCGCGAGGCTACCGCTCCTGCACAAGGCGGACTCTTTACAGGATAACATACCAGCATCATCATCCACGGCAACTTTTCTGCCATTCCCGTCAATGCCGAAGCGTAGAAGGATCGAGAGCGATGGGATTGCGGAGCATTCCAGCGTCAAGAGAGGTCGCAATGGCCCCAAGCACAACCTCCTGGAAATCAGCGATGAAATCCTCCTCCGCATTCTGAAATACCTTCCCACGAAAGACCTCTTACGCGCCGAATCTGTCTCGCGCCGAATGCGTTCCCTAGCTACCGATCAAGGGATATGGAAAGCAAGGTACTTCGAAACATTCACGAGGCCTCGATTGCGGCGGACGGCTAGCGTGACAGCAATACGGGATGGTTCCATTGATTGGAAGAGTCGCTACAAGACGAAGACAAACTGGTCAAATGGGAAGGCCAAACTCCACAAGCTTGAGGTCGCGTCGCCACCTGCGCCGCCTGTTATTGCCAAAGTCCACAACGGCCTTATATTTACTGTTGATCCCTCAGAGCTTCGCGCTTGGTCTTCGAGCAGAGTGTTGCGAGCACAAATACGATTTCACACCACATCGCCGGCCTCCTGTCTTGCTGTTGGGACTGTAGATGGGGAGACGACCATTTTGGTGGGCTTTGAGAGCGGATTGCTATCGTTGTACGTCTATGAAGAGCATGGACGACTGGAACTCCGACTCAATCATATGTCAGCCGATGGAGCTCTAATGGCTGCCTCGATCGCGCTTCCCTATGTGATGACTGTCTCCAGAGCAAGGTTCCTGAGTATCTACCAGTTGAACACTTCAGACATGGCAAGCATATCTGTTCTTGCCCGACTACAGTCCGACGCCTCCTTCTCGCCAATATCGGTCTCTCTTCGACCCGCGCCCAGTGGGATCGTTGCTGTAGTGGCTTATGCTTTCGACAGACTCAATGGTGGATGCTGCATCGGTCTACAGGAAACACGTCTGACGACCTCAGGACAATTCCTGGAGAGTCGTGTGGCGTCCACGCTTGAGACGTCAATGCCCACCGAGCGTACGCCACGGGTAAGATGGAACATGTCCACCCGGTCTGCATGTTCCAATGCGTTGCCCTTCCATCCTCAACTTATGGGTGCCCCGACATCATTGTGCTATGAACATCCATATCTTATCGCAACGCTTCAAGACAATACTATGATGACTTTCCTGGTGACTTCGAACGGCGATCGACTGGAGATCAGTTCAGCACGACGGCTCTGGGGCCACACCTCGGCAATCTCCACAGCGGACGTCAACAACAAAGGGAAAGCCGTGTCTATAAGCTCCAGAGGTCATGAGATTCGGGTCTGGGAACTTGAACCCGTTCCGACGGGGAACCACCGAGCAAGCACTCGGATCGAAGCAGCCGACGTGATGTCTGCTGCATTGGCTCGTCGAGGGTCCGGACTGGGACTTGCTCTACAAGAGGTAAAACGTGAGGTTGATTTGAGACGGCGATGGGTTGGATTCGATGAGCTGCAGGTCGTCGTCTTGGGCGAGACCGCAGACGAAAGACAAATAATGACCCTCTACGACTTTACATAATGGTTGAAATGATATGTGACAAGACATGGT
Organism: Cladophialophora chaetospira; assembly: GCA_030247875.1. Classification (NCBI taxonomy): domain Eukaryota; kingdom Fungi; phylum Ascomycota; class Eurotiomycetes; order Chaetothyriales; family Herpotrichiellaceae; genus Cladophialophora; species Cladophialophora chaetospira. The sequence continues at coordinate 165,061 of JAPDRK010000030.1, forward strand.
GAACACAACGTCGACCGATGAACATCACTGCCTTCCTGGTGCCAGGGAACGTCATTTTGCCATTACACACGGCCTGATGTTCTTGATGAATGATGCGCGATGGGTTAAGGACGCGTCGCACGTCCTCTTACCATCGCGCCACGACCTGTTTCTTTTCCTTAATCTTCAAGCACACGTCTGGGACAAAGCGTTGTGAACACGGTACCCAGGCCCTCCGCCCACCATAAAGGTTGACAAAGACAGCACGCACCATCGATCATAGTATTGAAGGGTAAAGTGAATTCCCAGATGGCCTGCCAGCCACCGATTCTAGACCTCAGCTCACAAACACGTGCCATTAGTTCTCTAGACCAAACTGTCAACAATGTCACCAAACTGTAAGGGTTGCCATCACTGATGACGTCAAAATATCTCCGGTGGATTATTATTCCGACCCCTGTGCCAATCCGCGCTAAGCATGTCGTCCCCGCCTTCAGCGCTGCTCGTCGCAATGAAATATTCTACATTTTTCACCAAACCCTTAAATTCGTCATTTTCTGGCTGTGAAAGATCACCTATCAACACCTTCGCCAATTTCTCTCGCTGTAAGCATAAGCGCAGATCAGACGCTACAACCCGTGCTTTCGCAGGAGACTGATTGACCGGTTCTAGCCACTCAAAAGAAACATCAACAATCATGGACAGAGGCTGTTACAATTGCGGCGATTCTTCGCATCAGGTACCGATGAGTGACGATATTGCTCCTGCATCCCCTTACTTTACTTCAGGCTCGTGACTGCCCGAAGAAAGGAACTCCAACCTGGTAAGTGATCTGCTGGTCCCCGTTGGCTATCTGTCCCCATTGACTGACATTTCACAGCTACAACTGCGGAGGTGAGTCGTACCAGTTACATCACTCGCGTTATCACATACTCATGTCCCTTAGCCGAAGGTCACGTCTCTCGCGAGTGCACGGCCGCTCCCAAGCCAAAATCATGCTACAAATGTCAGTCTTGTCTCGAAAAGAATCTGTGAAGAACACATACTCATTCTACACAGGCGGAAACGAAGGCCATTTCGCCCGTGACTGCCCTCAAGCCGCGCCTCAGGGTGACTCAAGTGGCGGTTGGGGCAGCGGTGGCGGCGGCGGAAGCTACCGTACCGGAGGTGGTGGGTACGGCGGCGGCGCTGGTGGTGGCGGTGGCGGCGCTGGACGCGAATGTAAGTTCATTGCACTAATAGATCATCTTACCCTCGCTTAATATGCCTTTCCTGCATTTCAATAATGGCACGGACTAACAAATGTCCCCAGGCTATCGTTGCGGCGGCCAAGGACACATTGCCAGGTAAGTCATTGTCAGACTTGTATAGGCAACATCAGCTAACTCCTAACAGGGACTGCACAAGCGGTGGTGGTGGCGGCGGCGGTGCTGGCGGTGGCTTCGGCGGCGGTTTCGGTGGTGGCTTCGGTGGCAGTCGTGGCGGTGGTGGTCAGACCTGCTACGTGAGGGCTCTCTTGCACCTTTTTCGATCTCTACTGACCTTCAATCCAGAGCTGCGGAGGCATTGGTCACATGTCGCGCGATTGCACTCAGGGTAGAGTCCAGAAGTGTGAGTTCCTCCTCTGCTTCACAAGGATCTCTCCGTTGGAGATATCATGATTGTCATGGCATCGAGAAACAGACGTGCTAACCCATCTTTACAGGCTACAACTGCGGCGAGGTTGGCCATCTGTCCCGTGACTGCCCGTCGGAGCCGACCTCTGAGCGCATCTGTTACAAATGTAAGCACCCCTGACTCCTCCGGGTTTGACGGCTTTTGACCTTGCATACCAGGCAAGCAACCCGGCCACTTGCAATCTGCCTGTCCCAATTAGGTGACTTCCAGAGCCTTGACGCAGCAACCGAATTTCCTTTTTTGTCCAACACACGCAAATATGGTCCCTTGGATGGTCGATAAGACTTCTCATCTCGAGCATCCTGATGACATGACGATACGCATTCCAGCAAGATGACGACCAAAACTACAACAACTCAAATCTCCAATCAGCGACAGCTCTCCATCCAAGGTGTTACCATATGTGGTTGGCGAATGGCATTTCTACCGAGTCAGGAGACGATGGGAGAAATACGAAATGGCCCTTGCAATGCAGGACCTAGGTGGAGAACTGAGCAGGGAAAGATTGAAGGAATCTCGTCGGGGTGATCAGATCACATGGAAATCAGCATATCTGTCGGTGGACAGGTATGGCTGAGGAGTCTCGGCCTCGCTGAGGGAAAAGTTTCATTCATTCACTACGAACAGCAGACATTGCGACGCAGCGGGATCAGGTTCCAGAGCTTGACGCAGCCTGATAATGCTGGGGAAGGTCCCCTTTCAACAGATCGCTCTTGAAAGCTCCTTGCCGCTGTGTTTTGAAAGACCGCTCCGTACAACGGTGACGACTCTGCAAGCATGGGTTACCGAAGCCGGCTCACCTTCATTACTTTCCATTTGTATCCTGTGCGTGCTTACCTTGAAAAGTCTTCTTCCGTCATGTCTCGAAGCTTTCTGGAGACTTTGGATATAGTTTTCCGGCTCTCAACAATGCCAAGTTCATCGACGTGCAAGGGCGCATATTCTTTCCCAGAATCGATTCTATGTAACAGGGTCGTCGCGCTTCCGATTGCTTCTTCGACGTGCAGTTGTATCAGAACTACCTCCTAGTTGCAGCACGAGTTGGAAGGCTCATCACGGGCCACGTAAGCGTACTGGTCATACTAAACAAGTCTCTGTAAACGATCGAAAGAAACGTGAAGCGCACAAGGCAATCTGCGTCGAAAAGAGGCAGTTGAACAGGCCGGAGGATCGGGCACTTGAGTCCGTCAGGGTATTGGCATTGGCAGTCAAGCTTCAGGCGTGACACTGCCACAGGTACAAATCTCCAATCAACTGCTGCCGAAAGTCGACCCCTGGTCGGATACCCAAACGCCTGACGCGGCCCCAAGAACACAAACACTTCATCGCCCGGAGATGCGCTGAGCTGATTCGTGGCCTTGTAGGACTGCTCCTATTTCTGGATCAGAGTCATACGTGCGCCCCAGCTTGTGTTCCGTAACTAGGCCTGCGGCACAGGAGACCGTGTCCAAGCCCCTGGTGTTGATCACGGACATGCTAAAAGATGGATTCAGCTTCCTTCACAACCTTTTGACTTTCCTTCCTCCGTCCTCTTCGTTGTAGCATGGTCTGTGTATCAGTCACGACAACAACATTCGTTGATCAACATTGACCATGGCAAGGAACGAAATGTTCAGTCTTCTGGCAACAGCCTTACTGATAGCAACCGCCAATGCTCAGTATGGCTTTGGCCCGCGTGGCAGTAATGGCAGAGGCTGCCCACCATGGGTCGACGACTGTGATGGATCGGGCGATGGCAGCAGTGGTAGCAGCAACGGAGGCTCTTCCTCAAACAGCTTCACTCAAGGAGCGCTCTTCTCAAATCCCGCCCAATTCAATCAGGCAACTCGAATACTCATTGCACATGCTGTGATGGCGTCGCTCGTCTGGGTGCTATTCATCCCGAGTCTGGCGATTTTACTCAGACTCAACATCAAGAACCCAATTGTCCTCAAGATCCATGCTTTCGGCCAGATCTTTAGCTACATCATCTATATTGTGGCTGCAGGCATGGGCATTTGGCTTGCTCAGCAATTCGAGGCCTATACCGATATCTGGAACGATCCTCACCCCAAGCTGGGTCTCGCAATCCTTGCGTTGGCTTTCTTCCAACCTATTGTAAGTTCGCTCCAAACTGTTGATCCTCCCACCATGCGATCTAGACACTAACAGACACCAGTTTGGTGCTGTCCATCATTCCATCTACAAGAAACGCACCGTCAAGGTCAAGTCCGGCAAGCCCACAAAGCCTCCAGATCGAACAGCGCCAGGGCACGTTCATCTCTGGCTTGGTCGTCTGCTTATCGTGCTCGGCATGATCAACGGAGGCCTGGGCATCCGACTGGCTTCGTTCAGCCCATTTCAGACTAATTCGCAGTCGACCAAGGCGAAGATTGCTTACGGTGTCGTCGCGGCCACCATGTTCTTATTGTACCTGCTCTTTGTAATCACGTTCGAAATCAAGAAGGCCAGGAGCAGGAGTCAGGAGGTGAGGGGACGGGAGGAAGTTGTTGCTCAGAAGAATGGATTGCCATCGTATGATGAGAGCGAGGAGTCCGTGGGGAGGAGCAGCCGAACCAGCCCCAATGCGAGAACGGTCTAGGATAGAGCTTGCGGGTTACGTCTGTTGAAGCCGTTCTTCATTTTCAATATTCCCCTGTACACGCCGACCAATAATGACTGACATGATTACCCCAAAGGCCTCAAATCCGGGGAATGCAGTTAAACCAAGTGGTTATCTGTCTCTTGAATGCACCGCAACTCTTTACGCCTCCACGGCAACCAGCAATCGACAATCCTGCTACCAATATCAAATGCTTGTGGTGTGCACTACGAGTAGATCCGTGAGTCGAATGTGCGGTTCGATTGGCGACCGGAGGACTCGAGCCTGCATTTAGCGGGTCGGGCTGTGCAAGGTCTTTGCAATGGGCCTCTGTCAAAGAGACTTGGTTTGCAAAATCTACATGGATGGAAACTTCTGCGCTTCCCGACGACCTTCGGAGTCTTTCTCTCGTTATTGCAATATTACTAAAGCCTGAACGCTGTCAAAAATGCACATGAAAGCTGAAATCATCTTGTGCCATTTGTCTGCATGAACGCGACTTTTGCAATTTCAAGCACGGCATGCGCTCAACGCTATGATGGAGCACCACAAAAAGGGTGTTGACTTCTTCATGCTGAACGCTCATCGGGGCCTCAGAAAGACTGTTCAGCGCTACCATACGCCCGGGATCAAGGCATAGGGCACCTTGTGCTTGACCTGCGTCCACTGCTCTCCATACTTCTTTGCCATGTACTCGTCCAGCACAGGGACGGCCCTCGTTCCGAAGTCCTTCAGAAAGAATGCCAGAACAAGGACGCCCCAGAGAGGACCGCCAGCCGCCGTGGCATAGCCCGCTCGCCACATCGAATAACCCGTGTACGAGACGTGACGAGCAACCGAGAAAAGCCCTCCGGTATAGATCTTCCCATCGTTCTTCGAGTCGCTCTTGAAGCTCCTTCGCTGGAGTTCGGAAACGACTTCCGTCAAGATGCCCGTGATGTACAATGTCGCTCCGACGTAGACGCTCCAATGAGGGAAGTAAGCCGGATTATCTGCTGACGCACTGTATGCCAGAGTGTTGAGGGTATTGAGCAGCGTGTTGATGAGGCTGATTGCGAATGCCGAGCTCGGATAGATGGGCTCTCTCGCCACGACGAATTTCCAAAAGATCTGTTTTGCTGCGGAGCCGATAGACATGGCCCAGATCGCCGTCTGAAATGGCGACAGTCCCGTTGACGGCAAAGGGGCGCCGCCGGTGACAGGTCGAAAACTGGTAGAGAGTCCCAAGAATGATGTGATACGAGGAAGTGGTGACTTTAGCAATAGTTGTCGTTGCAGCACTGGGTCGAGTGACCTTCCTACGACGAACAGGATGTTTCCTAGCAGATCATTGCCATACGTGCCTCGATAGACCAGGTCATATTTCTTAGGTTCTGCCATGCTGGGTGATGAGTTCGACTTTGCGCCGGTGATGTCTGATTCAAGATTGGGAACGCTGCAAGCCGAGCACAAGCAACAACTCGACGGGAACAGCCAGCTTAACTTACTTTTATGGGGCCGGCATTGGTGGGGTTGGAGATGTTTAGCGTGCTCTGGTGGTAAGAGGGGTACGTACCGGATCAAGGACCGAGTGATAAGCGACATCGTTAGCTTTGGAGGACTATCCAACAGACTTCATACCCGCCCACAACCGTCTCCCAAAGGTACATCCGTACTAGAGCTGGGATCGTCGATTTTCCACGATGGCGGACATCTCGTTCGATGTCGCATTGGGCCTGGAGAGCACTCATGCATTGATCACTGGTGCTTCCGGCGCCATAGGATCTGTGATTGTCAAGGCATTCCTATCTGCTGGAGCCCATGTGTCAGCCTTTGATATCGCCAAACCACAAGAGCCTATTGCACATAAACGCCTCCAACTCTATCAGGTGGACATCACGGATGAAGATGCATTAGAGAATGCTGTGGAAACTGCCAGGGGAAAGTTTGGCTTGATCACGACGTGTGTTCTCGCAGCTGGGGTTGATTTGTCATACTGTCAACATCACTCGCTCGTCGACATGCCACTCCAGGAATGGCGGCGGATTTTGAACGTCAACGTGGATGGCACGTTCCTGACTTCGCGAGCCTGGCTAAGGGACATTCGAAGCTATGCAACGCCGCAAGATCGGAATATCTCTGCTATCATCTTTGGCAGCGAAGCAGGAACTTTTGGTGTGCCAGACTGCGCGGCGTACGCAGCCAGCAAGTCGGCCATCCAGTATGGGCTCGTCAGGTCTCTCGCACGCGATGCCGTCAACATCCATTCTCGATGTCGTATCAACGCCGTCGCGCCTGGGCCTGTTGCCACGAAGCAATTCGAGAAGGAGTGCGACAGTAACCTTGCCATGCTGTGGCAAGAGGCTCAAGCAACCGTGGCGTTGAAGTGAGTACTCTCAAAGGCCTGTACCTGATCATCCAGAACATCATTTCCTTCACGTTATCCCGATACAGGTTTCCCGAGACTGACAACAACAGGCAGGCGGTACCGATCGAGGCCGTCGCACGGGCTTGTCTGTTTCTTGCCAGTGATAACTTCTCGGGTAGCATAACTGGACAAGTGTTGCCTGTCGACTCAGGAAAAAGTGGTATGCTGTTTTGGCCAGAAGCACAGCTCTCGTGAAAGGAGACCATAAACTGGACAGAGTAAATTTTAGAGGGCAGGACTGTGCTGCGTTTGTCACGTTTTCAGAAACAGAGCCTGCATCCACCGAGAATCTAGTCGTGGAGTCCAGAGGGGGTGATCATTGGAGAAAAACCGAGCACCATGCATCAATTCGCGGCGGGAGAAGGTGAGACTCGCCGGAGAGTTGTGCCACCCACATGCGGTAGAGTGGACTGGGTGGGATTGCGCAACGGCTGCGGGAAAGGACACAAGCTGTGAGAGGCGGGTTCACTGATAAGGAAGACGCAAGGTACGAATGGAGAAATTCGGATGGTGAAAGGAGGACTCGAGCACAAAGTACCTCATGAACTTGAAATGCGCCAGGAGACGGCATGGGAACACCAAATGCAACCAGAGGAACTCGAGGTCATCGGGCTGCTGGCTCCTAAAGCCAACAGGACAGAATCATCCCATTGTAGAGTCGAGTGACAGGATATTGGCGATTGTTGCTCAGAGGGTGACAGCGGGTTGATGTAGACGGTCCGATATTGGCGCCAAGCATTGATTTGCCACGCCCACGCCCGGGTCGTTCAAGTTCTCATTCGTTACGAATAAAATGGCGAAAATTCGCGACATCCTGGACTGCGACGCCGTTGAAGCTTGAAGAGTATCCGATCGGAGCGAATTGCGAGAATAGATTTCTCCACGCAGACACTGACCACCAAACCACTCAGCAAAGAGAGGAGCACAAGGACAATTCGAGGACGTAAGAATTCAAACAGCAAGCGCCTGGGGACAGCAGTGGGCGCCTGCGTTCGTCACAAATTGCCTTATGAGTTAGCTTCAAAGGTCTCGGGGGCGCAACTCCGCCTCCCCACAGTTTGATCGAGTTCCCATCTAAGCCTAGCCAGCCTCTCATCATTCACCAACTAATCGACGCATACACACAACTCTGTCTTTTACCACCAGGAACATTACGCCATCTTCCGTCACAATTCTGGAACTCTTTACACCGACTTTGACACCACGTCGCGCGATATCTAGTATCTTGTTTAATATCGACCTCAGCCACGGTTCCGTTTTGGCACCCGTCAGCGACACCCCGCAAGCCACGCATCAACCCACACAAAAGCCACGAAAGAAACCAAAGCCCGTCGAGCCCTTTCGCAGCGTTTCCTGCTCGAGCTACCTGAAGACCGATACGATCCATTCACGCGCCCCATTAATCTCCGACGACGTTATTTACATCCCACGAGATTAAACTAGTGGTCGGATGTTGCAAGAGATGGCGTAAAGAAATCACGGCTATTGGGAGTAGTTGAGCTATTGGACGTCAGAACAGAACCGCCAATATGGCGACAGCCCACGACGAGGACATGTATCTTTTCCAGACCGGCTTGGGACAAACTCCGTCCTTTGCTGGTCAGGACTTTGATGCCTTCCTGGAGAATCCAGCTCCCGACGTTGATCAGTCCGACTTTTCCGCAGGCTTCTTGAACCCTAACGATCTAACCATCAAGAGGGAATCGGAGTCTGTCAGTCCACCGTCTAACGAGGGCGCATTTCATCGCGGCTCACGAGACTCCGCATCCGGCTCTAGCAGCACCTCGTCCGAGTCTGCCGCGAACCAGGACCGCAACATGTCCGCTACGTCGACCGCATCTCCCCCAGAGCACGATACGGTCCCAGGTGCTTGGGGGAGTGGAATCAACGGTTTCTCCATGCCAGCCAATATGCAGCTCTTTGGCGACACCTCCATGGCTGGGATGGACCAGGACTTCGAGGTGAGTAATCAAGAGATGGACTCGGCCTTTGACTTTGAGACTGCTGCCAGTACACCGAGCGGCTTCGATGTGACCAACAAACTCGGCCATGCCAGGACACCGCTCATCAGCCAGCCCTTCAACCGACCAGCGAATTTCGCAGGGTATGGAAAACAACCTCCGACCACCCAGTTGTCCGGCGGCCAACCCCAATTTTTCTTTGCCGGTTCGAGAGAAGCCTCCCCTTTGAACGCTATGGTCACAACCGGCCAAGGCCAATCGCCTTGGAACAAACACTCTCCATCGTCTGGCTTGGAGGAAACCTTCAACCACATCACTATGAATGGAGATTCACCAGGAAATGCAACCTTTTCCCCCAACCTGCAGTTCTCGACAGGCACATTCAGCTTCGACCCGGAGTCAAGCACAACGCCTTCAACTTTTACGAAAGATATCTCCTCCCCACCATCCACGGTCAACTCTGCCGAGGGATCGCCTACACTGACAGTACATCCTACTTCGCTGAAGTCCCGCGTTGAGACTCAAATTCCTATCAAGATGACTCTCTCTTCCCTCCCAGCGGGTGTGAAAAAGCTAAGGCTACCGAGATACACAGTCTCAAAGCCCAAGTTCCTCGCCAAACCCGAGGTCGCTCGATCGCAAGAGATTTTGGAGCTGCATACATCCTTGGTTTGTACAAGCGCGATCCAGGAGAAGGTGAAACTGCAACGTGCTTTGGCTCGTGCTAGAGGCGAAGAGCTAGGCCCCTACAATCGGCCAAGTCCAACTTCCTCTGTCGAGTCAGGCTCTTCAAAAGATGACGAGGACAAGCCTCTGAATGGTGGTGAGGTTCAAATCTGTCCAGGCTGCATCCAGCGTGAAAGGAAAAGGGCTTCGAGAAAGAAGCAGAAGAAACCAGAAGAGGAAGAGCTCTTTCAGAAAGACGAGGAAAGGAGGGTCGTGGTCTTCAATACCAATGAGATCAAGGATTGGGTCGAAATTCCCCAGGACACAGCCAGTAATGAAGCGCAAAATGCACCCACACCAGCCGGAGCTGTGCAGGTTGAGCTTCCCATGCGCATTGCATGCTATTGTCGGCACCAAAACGAGAAAATGGGGTTCCAGGTCATATTCACCATCAAGGACTGCCGGGACAAGGTCATTGCACAGGCTCTGACAAACCCAATTATGATTACCGACGACCACAAAACCCACAACCCGCCGTCATCCGTCGCCAATACCTCTGCGCCTCTGCCAACTCCAGGTCCGCAGCTGCCAGGGGCTGGAGTGTTCTCCACAACCGAACAGGAGTACCAGCAGCCCCAAACACAAGCAAGCAATCTGAAGATGTCCAGGCAGTCCTACTCCATGACTGATCTGCATGCGCTTCAGCATAATTTCAACCCCAGTTTCTCGATCCCACAGACCAACACTCCATTTGCGATCCCAACCGCTATGCCGGCGCAGACATCCAATTTCACTCCACGAAACCTGTCACGACCTGCTTCTCCTAGTGGTCCGTCTGGTCCGACCACGAAGCGACGGAAGCAGAGTGGTTCTGGGAAGGTCCCTTCGGGTCTGACGATGACTCGTCTTGACACGTCGCACGCACCACCCTCATCGTCCACGATGCCTAACACGGCCGCATCATCGCCTTACGCTCCGAACATGACATCTTACATGGGACCTCATGATCGTCATCTACCCATGGCTCACACCGCACGCCCTGCTCCTTATGGCAACAACAGTCCACCGACTCCCAGCGGCGTTGAGTCGTCTTTTGCGGCCAACATCAATCGTTCGATCAGTCAGGATAATATTGCGCGCCAGGTCATGATCTCGGCACCATCATCCCGACAGCCCAGCAGGCCTGGCAGTCCAGGTTCTGCGAGGAACAGTTTTGGGGCAGCCGATGCTGCGTTTGGTCAAGCAGTCAACAACCAGCTTATGGGCCACCATACTCGACGTCCGCCCCCACTGATACACAAGCTAGTCCCTGCAGAAGGATCTGTGACCGGAGGCACCGAAGTCACTTTACTCGGTAACGGATTCTACCAAGGTCTGGAAGTCATGTTTGGTGATACTGAAGCGACCACCACGACATTCTGGGGAGAGAAGTGTCTAAATTGTATTGCTCCTCCCGCTCTTCAGCCAGGCATGGTTCCCGTCATGTTCAAGCACGACCATCCACAATATTCCACCATACCTCAACAGTCACAGAGCAGACCTTCTCTCTTCACCTACGTCGATGATCGTGAAACGGAGATGTACCGCCTGGCATTGCGTACAATTGGCAAGCAATTGGCCCACCCAACGGATGATCCATTCACCGCAGCTCAGCAGCTCCTTCAGGGACAGAATCAGTCGATGTGGCATGGGCCCGGCAACTATGGTATGGGCGGAGGCCATCAACGCTCTGCTGGGGGTGTTCCTATGGATACTCTTGAGCTTGAGGGCATGATGTTACAGGTCTTGGAACACCTGGACAAGCAGAGGCAATTCAAACCGGCAGACCTCGAATTGCGCCGCCCATCTGGTCTCACATTGCTTCATTTGGCTTCCTCATTAGGGCTGACGCGCTTTGTTGCAGCTCTGCTCTCAAGAGGAGCTGACCCGAATTCGGCCGATAATAATGGACACACCCCGATGCATCATGCAGCCATGAACGGTCACACGCACGTAATCCATCGCCTTCGATTGGCAGGTGCCAACCACAGGGCTCGCAGCATCCGGCACTTCATCCCTGCTGATCTGGCAACGTCTTTACTAGCTTATCAAGCAACAATGACTGCAGTTGGCCACTACAGATCAAGAAGCACTGGGGGAACGCCGATGAGACTGCATAGTAGGAGTTCTTCTTCCCTCCGATCGTTCTGGGAAAACGCATCTAACCACTACACCGACACGGATGATACGGATTCCTCTGACGACTTCGATGACGAGACGCCAACAAGAAATCCTTCAGATGAACCCGATCTTCCGCGAGCGCAATCAAGCCGAATCACCACCATCAGCATCCCACCGTCGCGAAGGGGCAGCACGCAGCCGAGTGCATCGCAAATGCCAGCTTTCTCAAAGCAAAATGCGCCCGATCAGACTCCGACCGTCGCCCCGTCGGCTTTCATGCTTGCCTGGCGAGATCATCTGGTCGCACAATTGCAGCAGTTCAACGAGAGTGCCCAGTCAGTGATGCCCAGCCTCGCTACTTTGAACGGTCCCCTTGCTGCATTGCAGGACTATCAGGCCTATCCCATGGTGCGACGAGTGAGTGCACTCTTCCCCCAGCGTCCAGCTCTGCGACAGCAGCAACAACAAATCCAGCGCGAGGGATGGTGGGAGGCTTTGACTGGTAGTTCGTCTCCAGCACCATCGTCACCTCCTGCCTACGGCGATCTTTATCCCGACAAGGAAAATGAAACAGAGGAAGACTGGAGCACTAAAAAGATTTCCACGCTCCGCGCCGCAGCGGATGCCGCAGCGGACCTTCATTTTGAGCCACGGAGTCCAGAAGCAATTTCATCCTCGACCAAAGCTGCCGTTCGTATTAGTCCACCAATCGAAAGAATCGAGCTCAGTCGTGATCGGAAATTGTTCTTCTTCTGGGTAAGTCACCAAGCGCCTACTTTATTCGTCCAAAAACTGATAGTCTACAGATGCCTCTACTCGCGATTGTGCTTGCGTTGATGATCCGGAGCTCGGGCGTGACAACTATGTTCGTGGCGTCGAACAATTTAAAACAGCCTCTCTCCAACCAAGAAGCTGTGGGTGTCTTTTAGAGTACTTTGACCTGTGCAAGTGATAAGGGAAAATTCATGACGGTGGATGTCTCACGTCATCGAGTAGCTAGCTGGTACGACTTCAGACAGGAGCTACATAGGCTTTGATCTGTTTGTATATGAAATAATCAATGTAGAAAGTACCTCGTAAGTGTGTAAAAACTTTGTCATTGGTGGTCCGGATGAAGAGATCCGAGCCGCCCCTCCTCGGCTACCAGTTCGAGATCGAGTGCGCAATTTAAGCGTGTACCACCCAGCCAGCCTGCACTTTCATCAAGTCTATCGCGGGGGCATGACATTCCAAAACGACGACCCTGCAACAAGTCTGCGCGCAGACACTAGTCTCGTCTGCTCTGGGATAACCATCGTTTTGAATGTTCCTGCCAACGAAGACAACGACGTCTGATGGCCTACATGGTGTTGACACTCAACTGCACGCAGAGACACCATGGTTGGGGGCAGCACAGAAACAGAGCTGGAATACGAAGAACACCATGTGCACGAGGTCTACGAAGATATCGCTAGCCATTTCTCTTCCACGCGGTACAAGGTTCGCAAACAGCCGACACGTTGTCATAGATAGCGTTGACGAATGCGATAGCCGTGGCCCATTGTGGATGCGTTTTTGCGCAGTCTGCCGCCAGGAGCTGTTGGCCTCGACGTTGGATGCGGAAATGGAAAATACCTTGCCGTGAACAAAGATGTTTTCGTCGTCGCGTCGGACAGGTTTGGGATGACAGATATTGAAGACCACACCCTCAGCTAATTTCTAAAAGGTCGAATGCCCTGGTTCAGATTGCCTCCCACCACCAACCTCATAGTGCCATCGTGGCCGACATCTTGCACCTCCCTCATCCAAACGACTCGTTCGACTTTGCTATATCAATTGCCGTTATCCACCACCTTTCAACAAGTGCTCGAAGAGTCCAAGCAATACGTGAAATTCTGCAGACTCTGAGACAACCCAAAAAGTCGCAGCAGTCAAATGGTGACGTGGGCGGCAGTGCACTTATATTTGTGTGGGCGCTTGAACAGAAACACAGTCGAAGAGGATGGGATCGAGGTGACCAACAGGATGTGCTGGTGCCTTGGGTTCTCAAGCCCGAGCAGAAATCAAAACCCAAGCACTCAATCAAAACCGATCTGAACCGTCCGCCAGAGACGACCTGCTCAACTCCACCACCGACGACATACCAGAGATATTATCACTTGTACCGAGAAGGTGAATTGCAGACAGATGTCGTTGCCGCTGGTGGTAGGATACTCAAGAACGGATACGATCGCGACAATTGGTGGGCTGTCGTTGCGCGTGACGATTGAATTTTCACAGATCAGCCATGGCTATTCGTTTCGGATCTCGACAAATCTTGCCTTGCAGTATGGCCCAGCCTGTGGAGCGTGTGAACAATCAATGCATCTGCAAGCAAGATCAGTGCCTGCTCTCTTGCATCCCTTACTCCCAAGTTCAAGAATCAATATCGTCACAGGATCACATTATTTCTCTTCCGCTGTCGCTGGGACGGGAACGAGAGGTACTGGGTATCAAAGTACTATATTACACTACAACTTCCTGGCATTCGCAGAGCGAAATCCAGGCAAAACAACGTCATCAATCCCCAAAACATGTCGCTTCGCTGTATGCCCAAGTTACGGAAAAACGTTGCGCTGAAACACACGAGGCCGCCAGTATATTCATCATTGGAAATGGTTGTTTCGGCCTCTAGGGTGGTTGTACAGATGGTGGAACGGATCCGAGGTGTGGTAAGGTGGTGCTGAAAACGCAGGCAGTCCAGCTGTGAGTTCCGCTAACGATGGTAGCTGCTGGGGTCCTTGCAACCCCGTCTCGGCAGGCATTGACTCTCGTCGCAAAGGTCGTGGGGGTGGTCCGACGTGTCGCAGTGGTGGTCTTGGAGGCAGTGCAGCTGGGTCGATTCCGCCGGTGGGATTCGTGAGCGAGAACGGAGTTACGCCAGCACGCTTTGCCATCTCATGCTCGCCCATCTGCCAATGCATCGCCTCGACCGCTCTCCACGGCATGGCCATTTCTTCTGCAACCCTTGCCCACATATCTGCGCGGAACCTTCATGGGGAGAAAACAAGTCAGTCGAAAAATCCGTGTAACCAGAGTGGAGTGGTAAAGTGGACAGGACCGCGATACAAGATCGTGAGACCTTGACATTGGCTTATGACAGATCTAGTGCGACGTTTCTCAGCATACCTTTCGTACAACCTGGCGAGTTTATTTTTACGATCCTCATCCCATTCACTCCGCCGCTCCAGGTAATTCTGATAGTGCAGCCTACAGCTGATGGCACTGCGACCGGGCAAGTGCTTGCTGATGTCCTCCCATTTCATGCCGTCCTGTCGAAGCTGAATGATCTTCGCATCTTCTTCTGGAGACCATTTCGACTGCTTCTTCGCAGGGGACTGGATAGTATGGTCCTGGCTCGAAGACAATCGCTTGGCCGGCACCGCCGACCGCGGCTGAGGTGGTGGCAAAGGAGCCACACTGGTGGCCACGCTCGACGGCACAGACTCTGAGCGAGAAACCGAGGCAGGTGAGCTCGTCGACCGACTCTCGTCCTCGTCGTTCGGCTTGAGCAGCGACGAGATATCCACGGTGAGGGCTGGGGTAGAATGTTGCTTCAAGAGCCGTGGATCGGAAGAGGTAGCTGGGCGTCAATTGGTGCTGCCATACAACTCAGGAAAGCGTCACGGAAGGATTCGAGCAGTGCTGGATCAGGCTGAGAAAGCGAGCACAGGTGAGCATCGGGGTTTGTACTAATACTAGTCGCTTCCAAAACGGGGCGGGCAGTTTCTTTGGCGAGGCCAGAACGAGGCGCCGGCGTTTCCAGACAATAGCCACCAAGCCAACACGGTCGGAAAGGCGCACCCGATGGTGATTGTGCAGGCGATAATAGCTTCAACAATCAGATAGATTGGATGATATCCGCAACACACAGTGTCTGTAGGTCGGCTTGCAATCTCAGCACAAGGGCATTGTTTGTTTGCAGAAAGCAGAGGTATATACGGGCACGACCTCCCGGCGTCGAAGCAGCGGTCAAGAACGTGGGCCAGTCCGGCAGCAGCTTTCCTTGAATTGTGTGCTCTGCTGCACCCATCGACCCGTTGGCAGAAGTGGGCGGAGTATGGGAAAGACCCTTAGCACCGCCTATCCACTGCCCAACTCCATTCGTCCCAGGCCTGCTGCTTTGGCAGCAACAGTGGCAGGCGCAAACAACTGAGAAGCTTGTATGGCACTAGAGGCATGTACTTCGCCTTGACCAGTTCAGGTCTCCAGTGTACGGCGGCTGCTGGCTTCTGCACGATTCACTTCCGGCCCTCGCCCCTGCACTAAAAAAAAATGCCACAGCTGATATCATCGATCCTCTATGGGTCCTTGAGGGGGGGCGCCGCACGGGAGAAGGACGGAAAGAATCCTTGAATGGGGGTGCCATTTTGGGCTCACGCTAAGAGTGGATGGCTGCATATGATCCAGAAAAGGTCAGACCGCGACCCATCATTCCAGTCTTCATCGCACTGAGGCCCAAAAGGCCCGAACTCCAAGGAAGAGGGTTGCATCAAATGGAGCAGCTCAACTGTTATAGCGGCACACCGAGTCGCCGGGGCATCATGGCATCAAACAACTACTAATAATGAAGTACCAAGTCTATAACAGAAACGAACTAGTAAGACCTACCCCATACGTCAGAGCGAGACAGTTAGGTATAGTTCGTCAGCTACTGTAGTGAGGTTCGTCCCATCTCGCCGTTGCGTGGCAGAAGTCAAAATCTTGAGCGACGACAGCAATGTGCTTCCGCTGAGTCCTTTTCGAGGTTGGATACAATGGAATAAGAGGAAGCTCGTCCTCAACGCACGTACCATGACTGCCTTCCATACTCAGGTGATGAACTGTGACTTGGTCCTTGGCATTCTCCGGGTTCCATGTTTCCTAGTCGAGCTGCTGTGTTGAATCACAGCTCCTGATTGTGACCACCAAAGGGGCAAATCAAACGAGTCACTGTGGTAGACGAGGCAGGAGTAGGGAGAAGTATACTTTGGCGAGAGGTTCCTTTGCCCTTCTCTGGTAGACTCTTACCCCGTGGTCACATTTTCGCATACTTCGAAACCGCCAACGTTGTCGACCACCGGAGCCATGGAAAAGCAGAACACCCGTCAAGCCCATCCGGGAGCCCAAAAGTCTTAGGTCAGCCGGGGAGTCGGCTGAAAGTCTCCTCGAATGCCACTAGGGTGCAGAGAAGGAGAGCGGAGCACCATCATGGCGGAAGTGGCTTTGACGGCATGCGGTGCTATTGCATCCTGGAACAACGAAGACTTTGCAGCAGCAATGGTGTTTTCTAGAGACAGTCTGCGCTGCAAAGAAAACCCCCATTTGCCGCCTACAGCAGGAACACTCCAGTGCTAGACACTTAGTAGTCTCTGAATTTGTTCAGGTTCCAGGCATTGTGCATCATCAAGCGCGGGAAAAAGAACAATGACTTGTCAATCATCCAAAGCAGAAGGGCAAGAAGAGAGTGCGCACTAGGGAAGGCCCATCAAGGGGAAAGATGTGGAAGAGTGGGACCTACACCTACTGTCTAGCACAGCGAGTCAGTTTCCCAGACTGTATGACGAATTGAGCTATATAATCCTCTGCAGCTCCCGTCTCAAGACATGCAAGCAACCGTTGAATCGTGTAACAAGACCCGCAGGAGGCGGGGACATGTCACACAAAACGTGCAGTCTCGAGCATGGCGGAACTTGTAACATGAACAATGATTGTTGTGATGGCCGCAGTGTACGTCACGAGAACACATGGGTTTGAAGACACGAAGAAACTACATAGCCCACAGCAAGGGCAACGGCGTTGAGGCTTTCCAACAATCCGAGCTTGGAACCGAGGCGGTGAAGAGCGCTCGGGAGCGGTGAGTTGACCGCAACACCAAAAGGCACAATCATCGACGCCTTTATCGAGAAGACAAGCGATCAGACTCCTCGCTCGAGTGATGAACGAGTGATCAAGAAGGTGGCTGTTCGTTGTTGGCTGCCTTGAACTGCAGTTTGCTGCAGCCCCGACAGCTCCAACCCGGTGACAACGCTGCGTCGGGATTTCGCTCAACTATTCAGATATCCCTCACTTTGCCAACGCACAAAGCTAGAAACGGTATTGCACAATCAGCAAACACACAGGCACTACCTGTGCAGGTTGAGTAAACTTCACCAAAGATCCGCTGAGGCAAGAAGTCTTGATTTCAACACCCGAGCTGATCTGTCGTAAAAAGTCAGGTGCTGGTCATCTCCAGCATGCAAGGCGGTTGAACGTTTGAAGCGAGACCGGGCATCCCCTGTCAAGTCATCGGGCATGGAAAGGCCGAAGTGTCCCGTTCGTTTCATCCTTTTTGGCTAGGAACAGGTGTTGCAGTCGTGCATGTCGCCAATGCATCTGACATGAACCACTCCTCACCGCGCTCGCATGTCGGAGCGCTCGGACCCTGAAAGACTTGAGTACTCAAAAGCGACAAGGACGCAAAACCTCGGAACCCCAGCTTGATGGCTGCAATTCTTCGCTCCAAGACGGCCAGTACCCGTCGCAAATCGGTGGTTGAATTCAGGTTTGCAAACCCTAGCCCTTAGGAGGTCGTTCGCCAGACCCCTGCTTCGCGTGGGAGCAACCCCAGGCGTTTCCAGCGCCCGACCAACCCTATTGGCGTCCCCTGGGCTATTTGTTCGGTCCATTTTAGCTTTGATTTGGGCCGCCTTCCATTCATGAACCATTGGGATCCAATCGCTAATCGTCCAAAACCCCTCTGCCAGTGTTTGTCTGCCCAAGTGTCCATTCAGTACGGTTGCATTTGCTATTGGACCGCGCTGTCGGAATCTTTAAAAATCCACTAGGTCAGCGCCAGTAAGATCAGCATCCCGCCGCCTCGTCGCCCTCCCTCCAGCCACTTCCAAGAGTCGGTCAAGGACGTCACACCCGCGCACTACGAGTCGAATTCATCCCGTTGAGGATGCAGCAAGGTGTTCCACGAACGAGCAAAGGACACAACCTGTGGCTAGTTTGGCCTCCTTTTGACATGGTGGCAGTCGCTTGCTTTAGTATTCTCGCCAGGGATAGGCCGAAGTTCGAGACTAGAACAGCCTCTCCTGTTCGATCAACCATTCGGTGCAAGCTCGCAGTCTAGCCGTGCATGGGATACGTTCCAGAGACAAGTCACACCGTACTGCGTCCAGCACGGAATGGTCACGCGGTAGGTCAGGGAATTGTCCTTTCGTTCACGCAACAGTTGCCGCCCTCATCAGCCTTGAGGAAAACATTGTCCATATTGCGATACTCATACTTTACTGCAGAGTCAATGTCGAAGCGCAGTGCTTTGTCCTCTCAGTACTTTCCTCATCCAGGTGGGCCGGAGATGCGATGTCTTTCGACTTGGGTTCGATCCGATTGGCTGCCGTACCACAACCTCCTGTTCCCTGTCTGCATCGAGAGGACAAGGGTAGTCGCCGCTGATAGTGTGAAGAGCATTTCCTTCATGCGCGACAGCTTCATCGTGACTATCAAACCAACTAGTGAGACCTAAACATGGGCTCTTCATTACAGAAGTTATTGGCTCGGCATATCCTCGACGGTCGATCTGTTTGAACAACGTATGAGATTATTACGTTGGCATTCTTATACTAAGACAATCCAACATGTTGGGGGTCTATCTCGTCTGTGGAGCCACGGGTAACAGCATAAATCCGACTGATCGAGAGTACTGCCGTGTACTGTTCTCGGCAGGTGGAGTGTTTGGACGTGTCAATTACCTGCGGAGGTGAAATGTCCTGTTAGGATGCTCACAGGTTGTGTTACACGACGTTCCTGCAAGTCGCTAATTGCGGAAAGCCGCAGGAGGAAGTTGTGGTGCTCCGTGCGTGGTTCAACGTCCATCGAAAATGATAATGTATCCACCTTTTCGAGGTTCAATTCACCCTGGCATGGTTGTTTGCCCCTGGACCTTTACCTTACCAGGCATGCACTAACAAGTACTGGCGTCCTCTGCGGACCGAGCCTGTTACTCACCCTGAGTTCTCGAAGCACGACACCTTCCCACCCCCCAAGCTTGGCAAACATGATGACAATGCGCCAATCTTATCGCCTTCGTGGAAAGAGTTCAGAGTCTTGAAGCGTGGGACAAACTTCCTTCATGGTTCCGATATTGCCCAACGATTTGCGTTCCTGGCGTTAGCTGAAGTCTTCGCATCCCACTCCAGCAGTTAAGGAACAAGTGATGTCGGGTGATGGTGATAAGATGTGCTTCGACGACACCTTCATCCCATCGTTACAAATTCCAGTACAAACTAGCCCGCCCCGTTGCCTTCGACCGGGCTTCAGAGTCTTCCATCCGTCGGTCACCCTCGTCTCAACTAGGACCATAATGGAAGCCTTCCGATATGTGGCGGGTCGGCAGAGGCGGCTGCCGTTGACAATCTCGCTTAGTCCGACTAGCGAGGCTGGTGCCGCACAATGGGCCGGAAACACAGCCTTCTCGGAGGACCTGGAGTCCTGTGTCTTATACGGAGTACATCGTCTCCGGCTCGAAATAGATATTCTGCACCTGCCAGGACAGGCTGGCCTCTGCTGGATATGAACAATGGATATTGACGTGTGAGAGCATGGTCGATGGGCAAGGTATACAGTGGTAAGCTCCTCAGACTTTGCGCTTCTGTCGAAGCATTTGTGTTTGAGATTGAGATGCGCGCTTGTCATGTCCCGGGGCCTTTGCCTTGATCGTCTTCTTTCCCATCCATTCTCCATCGCTTGATTCCATCTCAGCATCGACTACACCCTCATCGAGGTCATCACAGTCAAGACCCGGATCACCAAACGTGTCTTCCGTGTGCTCGTGAAGGTAAGGATCAAATTTGCCATCCCGCCTCTCCTGCATGGCTTTTCTGGCTTGATTTTGCCAAGTCTTCTCGTAATATCCTTCGGTGATGTCGGTCTTAAACCCTTGGACGGCGGCCTTGATGTATGGGTCGTCCAGCACAAACTCGGTGGCGAGCGGGCACGTCAGATGTCCTGCCCCGTCGACTTCGTATTTCTGGTACGCTGGCGGCAGACTATCAATGATGGAGCGTTTTTCTGCCTCTGTGTAGGTTTCGGTCCCAGAGTTCCAGCCCGAGATTGTCCTAACCAGAAACGCGTGGATGTCTGTCTTGACGATCGGCGATGACGAGTTGAAGACTCGTGGCGATGACCAAGGGCCGGTTTTACCCTTCGGTCTTTTTGTAGGAGGCATGTTGGCTGGGCCAAGGGTCGGCAATAGAGTTTGGAATCTTTGACAGGAAACACCACTAGTCTGATGAAAGGTGGTCTCGGAAGTACTATTGCAGGTGGTGGCTCATCGACGTTGGCGCAGAGTGAAATCGCCTTGACTTCACCACATAGGCAATAGTGCTAGGGAGGCAGTAGCAAGGATAGACCTTCTGGCAATTCACCTTGCTTTCACTTGCACCAACTTCCAACTCGTTTGTATGCAAACAGCGGGATCGCGAAACAAACCAACGCAGCTAGTCCGAGGCGAGGGGTTAGACTGGTCAGCATGGCATGGTTGGGTCGGTAAGTCAGCCTGACATCAAGGAACACCTGAGAGAAGGCAGGAGCCTTGTGCTCAACAGATGCAGGGGGGCTGCAGCCGTTTGCAAAATGGCCTTAGAGTTCCGGGGAAGGCAAAAGAACCCAAATCGTGTTTTCCTCCCCAGTATTCCGTGTGAAGGCTGGAACGGTCCAAGGACTCGAGATTCATCAGTCTGGAAGTGAACCAGGAGGCACGAGGAACCAGCCAAATCATGCCGAGGCTGAATACGAACCGGCATCCAATCAGTTTCAGCCGGTGTGCCGGTGATCGAGTTCCTGGCTGATCATCGGTGCTCCAACCTCGCTTCCTTCCATCACCACCTCATTCCCGATAGCCCGGTTGTCTCTATCACCGGCCTATCTATTTCGCATCAACATACGGCTGGATGTAGTCGCGCGAGGTGATCTTCCCTTCCTCGACACGCCCCTGGCTTCACCATGGCCTCTTCGGCGGCTGCCTCCTTCCGCCGAAGCCTGCATACGACCCTCCACTCCTTGTCCGCCGCATCTACCGAATTGACCAAAGCAGCCATCAACCTTCCCACCACCTATTCCAACTATGTCGCCGCCAACTCGTCGTCGGTATCCACTATCGAGAGCAGCCTGCGCTCCTTGACCTACCTCCTGCCCGGCGCGAGGCTCCACGACACAGAGTTGGCATCCGAGTCGGTGCATACTTTCGTTCAATTGCTGTCCATCTATCATGACCACATCCTCAAGAACCGTGCCACCATCCTGGCGCTGTCACCCACGGTTCTCAAAGCAAATAATATCGGCCTACAGCGACCGAAACCATCCCTCCACGCGCGATATACCACGTTTTGGACATCCTCCTCGTCGTTATATACCAAGATTGCGACTGTGCTGAAGATCGCACAATACACCGAACTGCTATGGGAGATGATTGCAAGGCGACGAGGAGGCGAAAAAGCAAGATGGCGGGTGGTCGTCGTGCTGGAATCATTCAAGGCTATCTGTCGGTTATTGTTGATGCGACTCACGAATTTACGACCAACCGTCACTCCACCACTGCCACTAAGAGAAGACTTCGCGCCACTTGAGTCGGAAGAACCAGATGAGGAATTCGTGGAGAACGAATTATATTCGGACAATTTTGATGTCAAGAACGTGCTGGGAGACGCCGGGGTGCCTACTCCGCCACTATCAGACTCTGGTAAGCACGCGCCGTCATCGATGTCAATCACCGAGCCGTTCAGCATGCCTCGAACAGGCTTCACTCTGCCTACGATACCGTCCCCGGAAACGGTCTCTGCATATCTGTTCAACCACGTCTTGACAGCCGATGACGTTAAGCCCGCCAAACAACTACTTCACCGGCTCACCACCATGCGAGGACAGGCTGCCGAAGTCATGTATACTCTGCGGCCGCTGATCTACGCCCTTTTGATGCAACGCATCGCACGCACCTATGGCTACGAGGGAAACAAATGGAAACGGCATTGGACCCCTTGGCTTGTGGGTATCTCAATAGAGTATGCCTCACGCCAATTGGCGAAGCGTGATGTTGCCGCAAGAATCCCCGGTGGTGCACGCAGTGGCCTGTCCGCATTAGAACGCGAAGAACTGAAGAAACGCGGCTGGAACCTTGCATGGTGGGGCATGCGAGGTGCGTTCTACGAGAATGTCACGAAGGTCTGGATCCATGGCGCGGCAGAGTCGTTGAAAGGCAAGCCTTTGTTGGATTTGGTTGGAGGAATCGTTGAGGACTACGAGTATCTTTGGGGAAACTACTATTTCAGTACCTCGACAATGTGAAATTTTTTGTGTTGGTTCATCTAAGGACGGAACAAATGAACTCTGGTTCCCAGCGATCGGACTTTGCATCGAGCTTGGATTGAAGACACGACTATATTGGTGGTCGTCTTCTGCCCAAGATGCGAGACGCAAGGGTTTCCTTGATTGGTTCGATCTCGAAAGATGAGCAGGCGCCATTCAAGCATGCAGCTTGCGCTCTCGCCGGGCCCATAATGAAGCAAACATTTTGAACCAGCCTCATACCGTCGTCAGGCTTCATCTGGTATCGCTCAATCAAAGCTGACTGGATCCTTTCCGGATTGAACAACTCGATGTTCACTTACTCTGCCTTCACTTTATCATGATCAATGCACAAACCAAGCACTCTCGACCCAGATAGGCCACAGTCTTGCTAACCTCAATATTGTAACGTCTAATAGCCGGAATACGGATCCTTCACCCTGCGTTATACCATGACATCAACCTGTAAGGCATACTCATCTCGATCTTGGAGTCATCGAAGCGGCGTGACCAGACCGTGTCTGAACGCGACGTCTGTCTCTGCCACATCCTCTCTACCTCACCAAGATCATGCACACATCCTCACATCCATGGTGGAGGAAAACTCATTTCTGGCTTTGGCATCACTTCGAAGACCTCAGCTGATCTTTCAACCAGCTTTTAGTTGACGGCGTAATCACCACGGCTGACTCCGATATTGGCAAACATGTCCGCCAAACATGCTGCTAAGCGACGAAAGCTCGCGCATGTCCAGCCACAGCACCTTATCATCGACCTGACACTCTCCGAGTCTGAGGGCGAACCCTCTAGACGAGCGAGGAAATCGAAAGCGGCTCCTCGACCTTCTGCATCTGAGCCAGAAAAGGCGAAGTCTCAACCCAATAATCAGCTCCAACTCACCTCGAAACAACCTGAGCCCTCCCTCGATCAAGTACCACCTCCTTTATCAGCCAAAGCTCGGCGCATTCTGCGTCCGTCAAAACCCTCGGCCAGGAAAGCGAAATCACAGTCCGAGCGTTCCTCGGAGCTTTTGGATGCTGAGAAGCATGGGTCAGATCCTCAAGATGATGACGCCTTCAACCAATTTCTCAATACTCTCGATGGCCTTGACCGCGAGACACACCTTGGCTGCCTTACACGCAGCATCATAGCGGCCGAGAAGCATGTGGAAGCTACCAAGATTGTTACAGACACGTGGGGCGAACGATACTCAAACGTTTTGTTTGAAGTCAAGCGAACGAGAAAACACGCTAATCAGGTTGTGGCCTTCGAGATTGATTTCGATGCCCGGTCGGAAAAAGAAAAGGATAAGGGCGAGGAATACTTGAATACGAAGAAGTACTTGCGACGACGTGCACGTCGCATCGAAAGAGGCACTTCTCTTTTGGACCAGGTGGAGAGCCTGCTCGAGAAGGAAGGCCGTCTCTTCGCCCTGACCAACCAGCTGCGCGACACCTTGACTCGATTGATCGGCGGCGTGGAGAATCTTGAGGGCTTTTGGACGATGATTTGGGGCATATCTGATGATATGAACCAAGCAGGACCAAGCAGGAGACCCAGACACAGCAGACTCGCTTGGAACGACCACTGGGAGACGTCATTACCGGGAGAGTTGGCTCGTATTGAGACGCAAATCCAGAGAGCAGAAGAAGAGGGAGAGGACGCGCAGATCGCCATAGCCATGGAAGCACTCACGGAGGATGAACTGGCTACTCTTGCTTGGGTTGAGGCAACGATTGCGGAAGAGGATGAGCTACCGTTCGCTCAGCTTTGCGCATTCAAGCGCAAGACGGCACTATGAGAACAGGGCAGGGCAGTCTTGAAAGTAGGCTCGAATTGGACAGGCAAGCAAAGATGTCTGGAGAATCCGGCTTGAAACCAGCACCATGTGCTGCGAGAGCTCTCCTTCTGTGACGAAGCGATGGGATGTATTGAAGATGACATCGCAATCGTCGAGCGTGTTTCCTGCGCTCGGCTGCTGGCGCGGCAGGATGTTCAGCATCTTCAGTTCTGTACGATTCGGTAAAGCTGCAAAAACGCATCACGTAGAAATGAGCACAATTGGAGATTCCCCTGTACATGCTGCCTGACCAACTTGACTTTCACGCTCCGCCAGGTGCTTTACATTGACCCCTTTGACACGCCTTCGTTATTGAAAAGTAGCTGCATCCAACCCTGATTGAACATTCA
Organism: Cladophialophora chaetospira; assembly: GCA_030247875.1. Classification (NCBI taxonomy): domain Eukaryota; kingdom Fungi; phylum Ascomycota; class Eurotiomycetes; order Chaetothyriales; family Herpotrichiellaceae; genus Cladophialophora; species Cladophialophora chaetospira. The sequence goes on from JAPDRK010000030.1 coordinate 190,007, forward strand.
CATGAGGAGAAATTCCACAACAGGATGCAAAAGTGAAAAGCAAGTGAGTCTGAAATTCCCAACAACAGCCGTGCGGAACCGACAGCGGTTCCTCTCAGGAACGCATCACTGTGATATGCGGCCGAAGCCTGCTCCCCTAACCCCCTGGAACTTATCATATCACATTTCAGTCTTTTCTCATGGCTGAACCTCGTCGCTCCGGCCGTCAACGCAAGGCGAATCCGAAATACGCAAACGATGGCTGGGACAAGGACATTTTGCGAAAACTCCACGAGTCGTCAGAATCTTCTGGTCCAAGTCCCCACGAAGACGAATCGCCCTCAGGACCAGAAGATCATGATATCCTGGACGCGATACCCGATCAGTTGGAAGCCGACAACGACGTCTCAATGGCTTCTGCTGCTTCCAACCAGTCCTCGGATGTTGATACGGCGGACGAAGATGACGGAGACATCATTTTCGCCTCGGACGAGAACGGTGCAAGCCGATCCATCAGACCACGACCATTCCTTTCAAACACAAGCGGCACAGCGCGTTCCCATGCGATACAATATCCGCGTGATCTTGGGAACGCAGAGTCGTATCCTGGCATTTTTGGACCAGGAGTTGACGACCTGTATGATGTTCTCCAGGCCCGCGACACGTGGCTGAAAGCTCGCGATATTACGCTTCCCAGTTTGCAAACACTAGCATCTTCGATAAAGACGTCAAGCCAGACTACCAGGACCGAGGATCATCCCATTGATTCTACAGAGCCGGAAAAGCCGCCCCATACAACTATACCTTCCTTCTCGATTCTCAGGACCCAGGTCTTGACACCACTCTCTCGGGCAGAGCTGGACGGCAAATACTTGGTCCGGCAAAACCCACCGCATGCTGTTGTGCTTGGTCCCTCAGGAAAGCAACAGAAGTACGAGATAGATCATCTCTCGGCTCTGGACTTCGGTCAAGCATGGCAGATGGAGATTCAGGATGCCACGGATGAGAATTCAACAATAGGAGAAGCACAAATTGAGGAACGGTATCACGAAGGCTGTCTCCTCAATCTCGGAGAGAATGTTCAATGCCTAGCATGGGCGCCCTGCCTTGGTTCTGTGCAGTACCTTGCTATTGCCGTGCGGTGTACTTCTGGCCTGAGACAAATGGTACCTCCTACGACGAATGATCGACCTGCCTTCCACCCCTCGCCCCACTATCCCTCAAGTATTCAGGTTTGGGCATTCCAGACGAAACACATCGCCTTTGACGGACACCGAGCACTAAACATGCAACAGGAGCCGAAGTTGCTGATCGTGCTGGCAACCGAATGGGGCAACATCCGTCACCTGAAATGGTGTCCCTCGTCTCGGTTGGGAGCCAACGAAGATGTCCCCAGGTCAGATGACTCAACCATCGGCTTTCTTGGGGTTGTGTCGAGCGATGGTCACGCTCGGGTAGTTGCTGTGCCTCGTGCCAGTAAGGCAGATAATTCGGAGATGGTTGCTTATCGGGTAGAGCGAGCAGCCTTCGATGTAGCTCCTCCACATGATACTCTCTTCACCACATTGACATTCGCCAGTCCAACTGATTTACTCCTTGGAACTGCGAATGGTTTCATATACGTCTACGACGTGTCAGAACGGATGAGCGAAGGCAATACTCCAAAGAGTTACATGCACCACCAAGTCCACCACACGTACATCATCTCCTTATGCTCAGCATCTGCACCGCACTCGACCCTTGTCCCCAGCACCTCTGCATCAGGCGAGCTCGTGCTGACAGACTTGAAGAGTCCAGAACAAGACCGAGTTGTCGTGTCTCGGAGCTGCTTCCCAAACCCAGACCTTATCTACATGCCCTTTACTCGCTCATTCTTCGCCGTCCTCGACCGCAGCGGAAACAGTCAGGTCGAAAGAAACGCCGCAACTCTACTTGCTTGTCATCACGTGCGGCAGTTTCCCAGCCTGCTCAAAGTTGCGAAACTTCCCCGCTGGACGGGAGCTGCCACAGCCTTGGCTGGGTCCAGGTGGCATCCGTGCATTTTGGTCGGGAACGCAAAGGGCCAGGTCCTCGCCACGAACTATCTGCGCAAGATCCTACCGTATCCGAGGACGGAGAACAAGAAGGCTGGTGGAGCATATCTGCAGAAGATCTGCGAGTACGACTGGCAGCCACTCACGAAAGAAGACGTCGGCAAAGGAGTCTCAACCCAGGCAGACGAAACTGCCGAGAAGGAAGATCTGGACATCTATCACGGCCGTGACGCTCGCCCAGGTATGTCTCGTTTCCACGAAGGCTTCCAGCCCGAGAAGATCGATGTTGGGAATTTCCTCCCTGCGGGAAGGAAGGTGAAAAAGGGGAAGACCGAGGAGCTCAATGGAGAAGCAATATTCGAAGAGGAGCAGGCGGTCACCGTGATCGACTGGAACCCGAATGCCGAGTGCGCTGGACTTGTCGCCATCGGGTGGGGCAGTGGGATCGTGAAGGTGCAAGATTTGGCGTATGATGCGCAGGAGGGTTGAGCACTGTAAAAGGAATTCGAATCTTGCCGTCTTAGCTGGGAGCAATGCGACTCTTGCAATGGCCCTTCAGCTTCCTGATACCGTGTGCTGTGGAGGCCAGCGAGGATGCTGGGTCGAGCGGTCAAGGAGAGAGAGAGATAGGCTCCACGGAGTCCGCACCGTCCATGAACATGAGCTTCAAGGGCTCATCGTATCCTCTACATCCTCGCAACAGCATACACCAAGGACTACTGTTCAATGCAGATGTCCATGAAAATCGGCACCAGAATCACCATCAAGTTAGAATTCTTGAATTCGTCGGGCTCACGAAAGCTGTCGATTCAAGTGCGAGTTAATGAAGATAGGGGTCCAAGAACAACGAACTAGATCTGGTTGCATCCGCCGAGGTACGCCATATTTAGTGTTGCCAGAGCTGTGTCGTCGACTCGTGAGTCCAAGCTGATATGTTCTGGCAAGCGGAACGGGAATAATCAGAGAACAAAGCAGGGACAGAAACCAAGCAATCAGAATTCCATGTTGACTTATTCTCCTGTGTGCCAAAGGTTGTTCACCAACAGCAATGAGGGAGTATCTGATGACCTTCCGAATTTCAATCTGCTTCCAGGGAAGCCTTTTTCCTTTCAATACCGCCGATCTCATCTGGGTTTTGGCCACGATGATCCTCAGTCGAAGATTGTGATATCCAGGAGACATTGTTGCTCATCGGATTCAATAGTGTACATGACACCCAGCTCGTCATTATCTCGATTAGTCGCACATTCACATTTTGATCGTCCATAGTCTCAAGCACCTTTTCCGTGTCCCAACCGTTCGCAAAACGCTGAGTTGACGTCGCTGAAGTCCGCTGGTGAGTAAGATGGTTGCGCCGATAAAATCCATGTCTTTAGCCATGCCGGAGATGAAAATGCGAACTTCAAGAAATGCCATCCGGGGTCACCTCCCATCCAACATGCCTCGTGTCTTGCCCTCAGGTTCGGCGAATCCCAGCATCGAGGTTGAACTTGTAGACAGGACTTAAGCCTTGGTCTCGCCTCGAGGGCCGCCGCCACCACCAACCCCACGTCCGCCTCTACCTCCTCCTTGTCCATCACGACCTCCACGACCGCCACCACGATGACCATCGCGTCCTCCACGGCCGCGTCCTCTAAACTCGCCGCGTCCACTACCACCACGTCCACCTCGACCTCGACCACGTTCACGACGAACCTCGGAGAATCCATCGTTTTCGGCAGCAGGCTTCTCTTCTGCGTTGGTCGCCGCCGCACCGACTTCTTCAGCCCAGCTGTTTGTTGCCTGAACTGGGGCCGCTGGTGTGGCGGTCAAGCCAGTCTCGGTCTCGGTAGGATCGCGTGGAACTTGCACCCATTCGTCATTAGCTGCGCTGTTGTCGGTGATCACAGAAGCTTGAGGGTCCCACGCTTCGGCAACGGCGTTGGCGGCTTGGTCGTCTGCAGAAGTTTGCTCAGGGGCAGGAACATCAGAATCGATGGGATAGGCGGTTGCCTGAATGGTAGTGGCATCGTCCAGTTCGGTAAGACCAGCATGAGCGACGGTGTTGTCTGTACCAACCTCGGCAGGAGTTGATTCCGCCGGAACAGCGACCTCATCCTCGACGTCTGGGTCTGTACTCTGCAACAGGTCTTCGGCACTTTGTAACGAGGACTCCTTGACCTGGGCAAAGGTGAAATCGAGAGGCTCGCCTTGAACATCTGTGACCTTGTCCTCTGTGCCATAGATCAAGTTCTTCAGCGTGGACAGCGCGGTCTCGTTGCCTTGGTAGACGAGAAGTAGGGCACCTTCAAAGGCACGAGCTTCGTCGGACTCAGCATCCTCCACTTGACGTTTCGATGCCGCAGCGTGGAGGAATTGTACGATGACCCGTAGCCCATCCTCGACGGCCTTAGCCTTCACCCCCTCGACGTTCTGAGTGGCCTCCTCTTTGGTCTTTGCAATCTCCCCTTCGTGAGCTTCGACTAGTCTCGACTTCTCTTTCGCGGCTTTCTCCTCAAGCTCCTGGGCGAAAGCACGGAAGTTGGCAAGTTGTTCCTCGAGCTGATTAAGCTGAGACTGAAGACCAGGCTTCTTTTGGATCTGGGCCTTCTGATCGGTATTGAGTTTCTTTTGGGCGACGAGGTCGTCGAGTGAGACACCAGGGTTTTCGGCGACAACAGCGTCAGCTTTGGCAGAGGAGGAGATCTTCTTGTTGAGATTGCGAATGTTCCTAGCATATTTTAGCATGGCTCAATCAAGCTTAAGGGAGCAGTACTTTGTCAGATCCTTGATGAAGGAGCTTTCGCCGAAAGAGTCACCGCCATTGGTAGCAGGATTAGATTCGTTTGCAGGTGCAGTCGGCTCGCCAGCTGGACTTGATACACCGCCATTGGGAGCCACGACTTCAGCTTTGGCTTTGCGCTTCTTTGCGGACTTGGACTCGACGGGTACAGTGCCAGCAGTCGACATTGCGGTGCAAGCTGGGAAGTTTGTTTGCGGAGATTGACGATCGAACTCGGGGTCAAGCGACAGTTGACTGGAGCTGGAAGTTATTGAGTCGGGGGATTCGAGCAGAGAGAAGGTGGCAGTGAGCAAACAGATTGAGAAAGTAGTGAAAGCCGAATATTGGGTTTCGCAAGTACGTTCGGTCTACACTGAGGAACTGCTCAGTTGAGGCTCGTGACAAACAAATATACCGTCAATCCCGCCAAGCTTCGACCTTCTCCAACTCGAATGCGCCCCTGGAGAGCAATACGCGCCTTTCCCAAGGCTCGAGAAGCTTCTTCCTAGAAAGGCTCCAATCTACACCAGCAACTATTCGTGCTGTCTCGATGACTCTTCTGCATTACTGTGTACGCACTGACTCATTCGCCTTAGCCCTTCACCATTTCTGACCAACCTGCGGTTGCTGAAAAAGGCGCATGCAGAATATTCCAGATTTGATTTCCGGCAGTAGCCTGTTGCCGCTTCTCTTCCCACCCAGAACGACCTCTGCGCGCCGCTCTACGATGATCCTTGCCCAGATATATCCAACAGCCTGCACGTGACGAACCGTCGTCAGTGACCGTTGCGGCTCGATCCTCCGTGTTGCCATGTATGATTGTCGCAACCATGCTTGAATATCGTCCGGGCTCTTGCTGCTTACACGATCTCGTGCTGATGCGTGGAGGTGGAACGTGGGTTTTGTGGGTGAATGCACGAGCATGAGGTCTGCACGGATTTCGGTCCTTGCTACCTATATCGGAGGTTTATCGTGACTCGAGGTTTCATCCTTTGAACCGTCGCAAGGTCGACTATGTTGTTTCGTGAGCACAATTGATCCCAATGGCACACATCAGAGAATCCAGCTCATACCATTGTCACCTTCCGAATGTCCTTAGCTGCAAGAATACTTTCGCCATCAGCGCGTGCTTTCCGAGTAGCGCGTAACATCAGTCTACAGTCCTCATGAGCTTAAATCTCGTCCCACGGCTATGATGTGATAAACTTACTCTTCCACAAATTCAAGGTAAACAAGAAAGATGAGTGGATCGACGCCCTTACTAGGACGCTTCCTGGTATGTGCCTTGTTGATCTTGTGCAACTTCGCTCGAGCATACGGTCTGTTTCGATTCTTCATGATTGATAACCTGTCTGTAGATAGTGTGTTTGTGATCGATTGTTCTCAGTGAGGTTAGGAGGAAATCGGCAGTGGCAGATGATGGGAGGTAAACAAACCGCAGCCTTATGAACAAGGTGCCAACCAATCAGAGGATCCGCAAAAAGCTGGGGTAGAAGCCGAGGCTGCAAGGCTGGCACTTCCAATTATTCAGAGCATGGCGAATAGGAGAGCGAGTGGGAGTAGATCTATTCAAAATCTGTGTTGTGCGAAGCTACTTTACTACTGAAAAACATCAGCTTTCGGGGTGTGCATCAGGCCATCAGCTTCAGATTCGTCATGAGATGCAGCGCTGCCTTCGCTCGTTCTCGCACATCCAAGTCGGAATCATTCTCCATCTTCCTCAGATGCGAGACGAAGCCGACCTTCTGAAGCTCGATGGCGCGCTGTCTGCATCCCTGCCTATCAGTCGCGTCATCATCGTATGTCAAGTTGATCGCAATCCAGCAGCATGTCGATCGAATTTCCCTGTCTGCATTGTTGCAGAACGTCAAGATCTGTTTCAGCAACGCATACTGCGAGGCTATGACATTACGCCATTTCGAGTCGGATGCAGCGACATGAAGAAGAACGAACAGCACTTTCCCAACAATGATGTTTGGCGGTGGTGTGGTGTAATTCTCTTTTCGCGTCGGTCCAGCGAGTGTGCGCGGACGGAGTCGATCCATCATGATTCGAAAGAAATCCTCTTGGCCCATTTCGTCCATTATGTATCGAACGATGTCAGATGCATTGTCGCCGCAGAACATGTTACGGAGAAGATCCAGTAACTGTGCTTGAATCTCCGTATCATCCTCCACGGTATGCCTTGTATCAAACCCACCTTCGTCTGATAATGCACCCTCAATGACAGCATGCGGGATCGCTTCGCTTTCGTTGTCCGACTCGGAGTTCTCGCCCATGACAACATCGTAAGGATTGTCTAGCCCTTTGACGGGCCATCTGAACGTCGTAATTGGGGGATAGTCTCTTTCGACAAGTCCGATGACTTCACCTTCCGGGATGTCGACAGGATCAGTCTTGATCAGCAACTTGATCCAGCTGCAACCCAGCTCGTCCACCACCTCAAGCTTGAGCTTCTGGGATGCATTGAGCACAAGTTGTTTTAAAGCCCATAAAGACTCGTGTCGAAGCCGTGCGTTTGCCGAATGTGCCTGTTCGCATAGTTTCCTCACCACTGTTGACTCACCCACGCTTTCTTTGACGGCACTGAAGTCCATGGCCAGATTGCTGAGGACCTTCGTCGCTGCGATCCTGAGTTCTGGATTTGTCGAGTTCATCAATCTGAGTATTGGTTTGGCAACTTCCGCCTCAATGAGTTTGGTCCGCAATGCTTGTACAGACCTTGCCAATGCTCTCACAGCTGCACATGCGGCCAGAATCGCGGAAGCCGAGTTCCCATTCATCTCCAACTCATGGCTTTCGCTCGTTTGGGTCTGGTAGGGCTCCAGGGCCTGAACTATATGGGGCAAAACGCCCTCATCACAGATCTTTTCCCGGTAGTTCTCTTCAAACGGTGCAATCGCTGCCAAAGCCTTTAAACACCCTTCTCGATAACTCATTTCGTTCCGGGCGATGCAGCTCGGTCCATCAGGGCCAAGGCTAACAGCCGCTGAGGTAGAGTCGGTCTCCATCCTGTCTTGCTTGTGCGGTTCCCAAGGCGAAACCTTACGACCCGCCGGTCCATCAAAAGTCGTCTTTAGACCATGAGATAGCTTTGCAATGGCATTGCCCTCCACAGCCACTCTTTGCATATGCACATTGTCCATTACAAGTGCAGCCAATACGGCAGGTACGGCACGGGTATAATGCATACCAGTGGACAAATATGGTCCGCTAAGCTGGTGCGGGGCGTCGGGTTGCGTCGGGTCGAGCTCCAACATTCGAGTTAAGAGTGGCACCAACAACGAAGCGAAAGATTGGCCCCGACTCTTCTTGACGAAATGCAGGCTGTCGAGGCTGACCAGCAACTTTGCCGCCAGAAGACGTCGCTTTCCACGTGACTCTCGAACAATGTACAACAGCCATGAGATGATCGAGCTCTCTTCCACGTCTTCTGCGGCGTCTTGGGTCAGTGGCAAAGTTGGAGCTCCGTTGGAGGTTGGCAGGGATGAAGGTCGTCGTTTGGGCACAAGAGTCGCGGACCCCAAGGGTGGAAAGCCGGGTTGTGCAGCATGGGTCTTCTCAGAGATGGGTGCAGAGGGTAAAAGAGGCTCGAAGGGGCTGTGTAGCCTTGATCGAGGCACCGCGGCGCCTGAGAAGTAGCTGGCTCCCCATGGCGCTCGTCGAATATCCGAGGCCAAGAAATCGTCTTTGTGATCCGGGAGGACAGCTCTGATGGTAGTATTCGTCAAGAATATCTTTGTCCGCGAACGAGAGCCCTCCGTTAGGACGCAAAGGGCCTCAAGCACCGGCGACAGATGCGCACAGGATGGAGCGGGATCAGGAAGCGCCGCTAGGGGGGATCCTTCGTTCAGTCCATCTGAGCCAGGTGGAACCAAGCCTTCCGCAACGATGAACGATGCCAGTCGAACGGCCAGTACTTTCAGCAGTCCACAATCGACAATTGCGCGTTTCTGTGCCTCGTGTGTGGCGGTCTTACAGAGAAGAGCTAAGGCAGCATCGCAGGCTTGCTGAGATGCCACCACACCGCTTGCATTTCCAATAATGTGCTCGAAGCATCGTATGTAGTTCTTGGAATACAGCAACTCCGCAAGTTGCCCGTTCTGCGACCATTGCCCAGGGGTTGAAGGGGGAAGGTTATCGGCAATCGTGTTGAGACATTTCAAGACAGTGAGGGCGGTTTTCGAGGAGAGCGGGAGGAGGAGGAAGGCAATGAGTCGTGGCAAAATTTCGGTTTCGAGGATTGGGTGTACGAACGAGGGACCTTCGTGGGAAAGGATGGAGAGAACTTGGGTGACCTGCGTCAACAATGAATGTTGGAGTTGGTCGAGTGGCGTCAACACATTGGCGTCGAGATCTTGACGTGCGGCGACATCAGCAAGGATGACGGCCAGATGAGGAATCAATCCATTCTGTATGTATTCGACCTTGCGAGAAAGATGGCCAGTCAAGATGCCCTTGACCTTCTTCAACGCTTGCAATTGAGCCGCGGATCCGCTGGCAGAAGTCAAATCCTGTAGGCCGGATCTCGCAAGGATTGATGATGCCATGCGACGAGCACAGTTGAACGTCTGCGACTGATGAGGGGTGGGTAAGGCTGGTACAGGCCGAAGTTGTGTAGTGCAAGGTTGGGGTAAATCTGGACTTGGACTGCAGATGCAGAAGTCTACTTTGGGCTGGTTCCGGGTGATCTTTCCGGGGAGTTGGTGGAGGCGGATTCTGGAAATCGTTGCATATGTACGTAGTTGATTGGTGCGAACAGGTGTGGTTCTTTGATGGTCAATGGCATTAGTCCGTGCTCGGGTACAACGAGGATACTCGTACTATCCAAGGATATAGTGGACTGTCACTGTAGACGATGACGCTGCAGTGATTGCGGATATGCAGAGGCGCGTTTACCCAGCCTTGGAGGTGAAGAACGCTATCGTGAATATAGAGGTGACTTGAAAACCAACCGTCTGACACGGTCAGCCTCGTGCTCTCCAGAAATCGTGGTCTGCGTGGGGTCGGCATGAAACCCGGCCTGTGGTCAGACGAATCCACCGGGCAAGAGCCAACTACATATGATTGGGCTGCCCGAGAACAGAGTTGCTGGGTTTCGACAAATGCCCTTCGCCGGTCTCGCCTCGTGCTCGTTGCGCAGATCGATGTTCGGATGTCAAAACCCTGCACCTCGCTTGCGCCATGCTCGATGCATCTCTTTATATTACACCACAACCTCAATCCTGTATTGTTACCTTCGCTCTTCGACTCTCCCTGACGACACACGAGTCAGTCTGTCACGTTCTCTATCCTTTGTGCCCATCTCTGGGGCTCATCTAGGCCGAAGCAATCCCCTCCACGGTACCTCCTGGCGGCTGTCTGCGCCAACTGATTTCTTGCGCCAGCCAATGCAGAGCATTTCCTTTCCATGAGCAACTCGCGCTGCCAGACGCCCCTTCCAATGTTGGAGTTCCTCGAATATGCTAGCAACATCCCCATCCCCTAACTTTTCACCGGCGGCCAGCCTCGAGTCCAGTGTTGGTCTCTTTCCGACCTCAATCCGAGGCCATTATGATCAGCCAACAGCCAAACCCGCCAATTCTCGTCCTGTACCCGTAGAACAGTCGAGTCCAACCGCACAAAAACGCCCCCTCTCCTCCGAACTCGACTTCCCGAAGCCCCGCAGGTTTCCGAGCACGAAATCGCTCGACCGCTACGGTTATTCTCCCCGCCCGCAGCCCCGCCCGAAAATGGTGGATGCTTCAACGCAGTACTCTCCTCCTGGTCAGCAGAAAGCTGTCGAAACCCCGACGACCACTATCGCAGGTTTGAAGCTATCAGAGCCGGAAGATCTGCCGCCCAATGCTGCTCCTCTCCCAAACACTACGAAGCGACGCGATGCCACAGCGCCAAGTCAGGCAAAGGCGCAGGCCCCAGTATCGACCCAAGCGAAGAGGCATGCAGAGCCAGCCGGAGAAACGGAGCCCGAGGTGGACGGAGTCGAAGCAGAGGAAAAGTCCAGTGAGCACTCTCCGGTAAAGAAGGCACGTCCGGACGCGGCGCCTGTGCGGGTCATGCCCTTGCAATATGAGAATTGCAACACGCGGGATTTGGTGGTGCTCATAGCCTCGATGCTGATGGAGCTCATACGGTACAACGACGCAATTCCCTTGAAAGATGGCCAACTCACTCGCTTCCATTCACGAGCTCCTCCTGGCATTTCGGTACTCGACTATCTGCAACGCCTGACAACACACGCAACCCTGTCTCCACCTATCCTGCTCAGTGTCGTCTACTACATCGATCGCCTGTGCGCACTCTACCCCGCCTTCACCATCAGCAGTCTTACTGTGCATCGATTCCTTATCACCAGCTCAACTGTGGCGAGCAAAGGCCTGAGCGACTCGTTCTGGACAAACAAGACATATGCACGAGTCGGCGGTGTGAGTATGAAAGAACTTGCATTGTTGGAACTTGAGTTTCTCACCAGGATGGAGTGGCGGATCGTGCCGAAGCCGGAAGTGTTGGTCGACTACTACAAGTCACTGATTGCGAGGAACTTGCAGTATCAGCTTGAAGGTACTAGTATCAACCTGTGACGAGGAAGTCTGAGCTATGCGACTTTCTAACTCCCTGGATAGTCCGCCCTGACGGTCAACCAGGACCGTCGATTTCAGAGCAGCCTAGCGTCCAGGAACGGAACGGAATGTGTACAGTGTCTGTGAAGTCAAAACTGTAAAAGATGTAGCGGACAAATCCAGATCTCAAGGCCGATAGTAATGATAAGATATCGCAGGAGGCAGATGAACTTGACATGCAAGTCTTATCCCCGTCCAAATGTTATCTACGAGGGCGTGTAAAGTGAGCAGCTCCAGTTGAATAAGTTTGGTATTCGAGAATTTGCAGCCTGAAGAGTTCTCAGTATTGTCACATGCAGAAAGAACTCCGCCAGCTCCTACGCTGTTTCCGAAAAGTATGCTTCAAAAGAGCGATCGTTCCGCCCTTGCCCAGTCAATGCAGATCTCGAGTAAAGCCACCCACTCCTGTGCAACACGCCAGCCTCTCAATGTGCTAGTGTGCTTGGAGATACAGCCCATATCGGGAAAGAGACAAGTTTGTCGTGATGAGAAGTTGAATCCCCCCAACGGAAATCTACTTTTCCTCCTGGCGTTCGTACGAAGCTGGCTCTCTGAAGTAAATATGCCACGACTGATGCTGGGTTTTGTTGGTGTGCTTTGCGTCGACCACCGTGAAATTCCGGTATTTCGAGACGTTCACTACTGACCATCCAATGAAATATTTGAGGAAAGCAGTGTCTCGTGCGCACACCGCGTCATGCCTCATATCAGCAGTGTCCCAGTCAACATACTTCGGCAGGTCTTTGGGCGACAGAAGCAGCTGGTCGTCATCCACCATGGTACGATCCCGGAGCATTTTGTCTGGGTCTTCATATCGTCGCCCCTTCGTCGAGGATGCCTTAGATGATCGCTTGCGAAGGTCGTACCAGGTCTCGAGCATGTCCATGTGTCTCACCTGAACCTTCTCGTCGACCATATTAGCCTGGCGCAGCACCCAAGAAACAAAGTCTGGCGGAAGAACCAGTTTCCAGAACTGCTCTTTATTGATTGAACCTCGCTCGAACCATTCCATTGCAGCTAACGCTCCCTCCGAATGATGCAATAAAGAGTCCTCTGTAATGCACAGAACGTTGCCACGTGGAAAGAGTCTGCTGAGAGGTTCGTCGCGGTTCCGGAACGACACGTTGAAACACCAAAGGCTTGCTGGTTTCAAAAATTTGTACAAATGTGGTATGTCGCAATAGCACGGGTACCGGTCATGGAACAGAATGAGACCAGGGTTTGAGACAAGCTCTCCTAAAAATTCAGTCCACTCATCTTTCTGATTGTCGGAGAAGATGTAACGGGCACCAAGGTGCTGGATCAGCCAATCCGTGACAGCCTTGGCTTCGGCCGGGCGGGCCTTTGCAAAGGCGATAAATATCCGTGGTCTCTGCTGCTTGTCGAGGCCGTCAACCATCCTTTCAAAATTGGCCGAGAACGATACGTGCGACTCGGCCGCGGGTGTCGAAGGTGTCCAATCCATGGATTTGCTATAAGGCATCGTCTCCCGCCTACCGGGAGACTTTGGTGTTTGAGCCAGAAAGGTAGGAGCTCGATCTATCGGTGCTGCTGTCAATGGCGTCGGTAAGTTGGTCGGGCTCTGAACATATGACGCGTCATCTGAAATTGATAACTGTAGCCGTGGACGACCAACATCAGGATGCGGTTGGGGCGGGTCGGCATTGCGTTTGTATGCGACAGGTTGATCATTTCTCACCGGAGCATTGACCAGAAAGAAGCCCGGAACTTTGTTGAGAAGAGCAACATGCAATCGAGCATCGCGAGTTTTGGCTTGTCCAAGGTGTTGCCAACCAGGAGCACGGCACGAATAGATCACTAGGATGAGGCTGTCGCCAGGTTGAGGATACTCCCAGATCGCACCGACATCGTTGCTCTCTAGATACTGGCAAAGACTCTCAATGGCAGTTGACGTACTACCAGCGGCTTCGACGGCGAAGTGGCCATGCTGACGCTTATCGAGCTTTGAATATCAGCAACGAATCATGTAGGGACCTTGAATACTTACATGTAGGGCAAAATTTGCGAAGTCTTTGACGTTCATCACGTACTGCTCCTGAAAGTAGATCATTACCACTGGGGCGAAATTCTCCTTTATCCCATTAAGTTTGCCGGAGAACCATTGCGGAAGACCCAGTAGCGTCGCCTCACCAACCTCGTGTGCTCCAAACCGTAATAGCACTTGTTTGTCCTTGAAGGATTGGTGCGGGTTGACCACTTCCTGGAATTTTGGAGGCAGAACGGGCTCATCGCGATCGGATTCGATAGGATCGCGAGACTCCCTTCTTACAGGAGGCGGTCGTCTTTCGGCAAAAGCGTACGTTGTTGCATTTGAGGTTGCTTGGCCTTCTGAAACTACTCTTGTCGTCGAGGAGCGTCTTTCAGTGACACCTGCCGGATCACGACCATTCTGTGCTGCCTTCTCGACATTTAAACTATCCGGTATTCGAGGCATGATGGCGGGGCGAGACCCTGATGTCGGCTTGCTTTCCGAAGCTGCACTGGTCCAGGATTTTGTAGAGACTGTGTTACCTGATTTGGTGCTAGTAACATGCTTTTCCACTGTTGATGTCACATGCACTGAGCCGGATGTGGCCCAGTTGACTGGTTCAGTGTGGTGTTCCTGCGATGTATTCACCACTTCCGAAGACTTGGATGCAGCAACAGTATTCTCCGGCTTGTCCTGGGTGTCTTTCTCGGAAGGTGATTCCTCAGGACGAAATCGGAGTTCGCTCTCATGCTCAGGTACAAATAACGGAGAGCCTCTGTCTTCGATGCTTGGCACAGTGCCGGTGGTCTTGCTTGTTGGCCCAATGCCCCCTGTGGACCATTCATTGGGTGATCTGAGATCCAGTTTTGACATGTCTGGCGCTGGTTCTTGACGCGCCTTTTTCGCATAGTTGTTCTGATGGCTCAGATTCCTGAACCGCTGACCTGTCAAGTTCTTTATATGGCTCGGTTTCGCCGCACCATCGCTGCTACTAAGTTTTCTTGATCCCACTGGTACGCTAACCTTGGTGACTTTGGACACTGCAGGTTTCGATGCTGCTGCAACGGAAGGACCTCGTTGCTGCGCTGGCTGCACCACGTTGACAGGCTTTGAGGTCGGCTTCGGTGCGAAAGAAATGGTAGGACTGCCCTGTTTGTCACTTGCGGAGGCAGGGATGTTGACAATGTTCGTTCTGGGTTTCGGCGCTATGGAGGACACAGATGAAACTTGGTCGGACTGAAACATCTGGGCACTGCGTTTCTTTGGCTTTGCGGTTACATGTGAGTGGGGGTTTTTCGCTGCTGGAGAAGCATCACGAGGACGTTTGGCGGCTGGCTGAGTGGAAGTTGGAGAGGAATCTCGAAGGCGCTTCGTGGTAGGTTGACTTTTTCCAGGGTCATGGTCGACTGCATCTTCTTGTTGACGATTTTGAAAAGCGTCCATGCGTGCCTGAACCCCGGCAACCTCATCTTCATCCAATGTATCATTGTTGGCCAATTGTCGTTGCCAGTCTGCCAACGTATCAGGGGTGAGAAAGTTCTCGGCTGGTTCCCACGTGCATTGGTTGTCGTCGTAATTTTGCCATTTGACGAGATATACAACCTTCCTATCTGCAATTGATTCTGCCAGGATTCTCTCGACCTCATATTCAGGCTCCTCTTCCACGTCAGAGGCATTACTGTCTTCGTCTGACATGATGTACTCGACTGCAGCCCAATGCACCGGGTTAAACGGAAGTCTGTGCAAGAGTGGCTAAACGTGTAAGAAGTCACAGCTTATCTGTAGCAGGAATTGGGGGAGGGTGATTACCTGCTAGCACGCGGCCGTCTTTACAAATGAAGCAGAGCAAATACCAAGCAACCTCTTCAAGGACTGTCCAAACTCCCCTTCATAAACTCAGTGTATGAATCTCTTTGCCGCATCTTAACCCGGCTGCATGGCCTGTGGCAGAAGTGGGAATGCGGTTGCGTGCATGACATTGGTTGAGGGACATGAATGAATTGTGAGCAAGCGAAGCAAGTCGACAGGAGTAGGTCGGAACCGGAAACTCAACAGCCGAATTGACCTTAGTGACACGTGATGTGAGTGCCAAGTCAGGCTGCGATTTGGAAGTCCAATGCACTCTCAAACGACTCTCAATCATCGAAACGACTGGCATTGTTCAGGAGAAATTACTACCACTCCTCAACCCTGTCGCGCTTTGAACTCTTCGGCATCCTAAACAAAGGCTCACCAAGACTTCAGCCCGCCATTTCCGCAACGCACCAAGACTCACGAATCGTACTGTTTTGCCTGATCTCCAACTCTTCGATCACGGCTCACCCTTCCCACCTCCTCCTCCACCATGGCGAACGACGAATATGACTTCCTGTTCAAGGTTGTCCTTATCGGAGACTCGGGCGTCGGAAAATCCAACCTCTTGAGTCGGTTCACCCGCAACGAATTCAACCTTGACTCAAAATCTACCATCGGCGTCGAATTCGCAACCCGGTCGATTCAGGTTGATACCAAAACAATCAAGGCACAGATATGGGACACTGCAGGACAAGAGAGATATCGTGCCATCACCTCCGCCTACTACCGAGGAGCAGTCGGTGCTCTCCTCGTCTACGACATCAGCAAGCACCAGACCTATGACAATGTTACGAGATGGCTGAAGGAGCTTCGGGATCATGCGGATGCCAACATCGTTATCATGCTGGTCGGAAACAAGAGCGATCTGCGACACCTGCGAGCGGTTCCCACGGAGGAAGCCAAGCAGTTTGCAAGTGGGTGATGCCATAGTTTGTGGGTAATTGGATTGGACTGACACTGGTGCAGGCGAGAACAATCTCTCCTTCATCGAGACCTCCGCTTTGGATGCGAGCAATGTTGAGCTGGCATTTCAGAACATATTGACAGGTAAGCGAGCTTCTGCACTTTCGTCCACAAGACTAAATGCTTTCAGAAATCTACCGGATTGTCTCGAGCAAGGCACTCGACAGCGGAGATGCAGCACAGGCACCAACCGGTGGAGTGAAGATCGACATGACACCATCTGGAACGGGCGATTCGAAAGGAAGCAAATGCTGTTGAGTTGAGTTGCGGTCATATCAGACCTTCAAGGTTGTGGGGAGCACGGCGTTAACAGATCTTCCACACGAGCCGCGGATTGATGTATTGAATGTGATCATGAATGAATCCGTTGGGCGGAGAGCTGCGGTTTGGGTCTAATCAGAGATTCACAGGTCCGTACCGCTTTTCATTCCAAGACACCTACCAGTCTTCCGTTCATCCGCTCTTCATTTTTGGAGTGTGCCCGAGATCGTGTTTTCTCTATGCATTGAGCTTGCCAACGGGTCAATCATCATGTCCAGGCACCAGTTTGATTCTCCTTGACTACTGACATTCAAGGTTGCCTGGGTCATCTGGCTTGGCAGATATCACAAGTCGTTCGACTGCATGTCAGCGGCTGGCAAGAATCGGCGCTGAGCTGATGTGATCGCAAAGGCACTTCCCTTCTGCAGTGGTCTGATCCGGCCACAAGAGCTATCTCTACAGTAACAATGACCCAGTCCGGTGCTTCCTTGTCGACGATCATCCTCCTCCGACGCCAGCTGTCACGAACGCCGCGTAGATCGTGCCGTCCCGTCGGTGAACGGCCGACTTCCTGCAGTCCAATGGCCCATATCAAAATTGAAGCGAGGTTCTGCTTTGTGGTCAGCATCTGAATACTCTTCAGTCATGCCGCAGTTTTGTGATTGCCGCCTTCAGTCGAGATATATGAAAACCCCTCATCCGAGCATCGACCGACGAGGCCTGCCTCGCATTCGTGTTCCGCTCGCTTCGTCTGTATCCGTCAACATGGGTTGTGTCTTCTGTGAATGGAGGTTCCTCATCACCCTCACGCATCATCAAGACCAACAACATTTCCAGAACGTGTTGAGGTTTACTGTCGGAATTTGGTTTTGATGCTTCAGGCCGAAAAGGATGTCGCCCTGGGGCCTGATTCATGATCATGACGAGCTTCGTCAACACTAGATTTAGCAACCCTGGCCGCCGATACTGTTGCCCAACATCCCTCCAACTCAGAGATGGAAGCAGCAGAGCAGCCCTTTGGTCCTTCTCGATTGCGGGGAAGGGCACTATGATCTGCGAACTCCCATGACCACGTACGCTCGCTTTGCTCCGCTACTCCGCAAAGCCACATCCTCGGCTGTGAGATGATCTTGGCAAATATCACATAAGCTTCCCAGTTCCCAGATGCGGAGGTAATAGCTTGTCACGGCGGACTGTATCGCATTTCTTCCTTCCGCATTCACAGCCCATTAGTCATTCAACTTCATCAGCAGCAGGAAATCATGGCATCAACCGGATCACAGATCAACGGTGCGAGCGATGGGAATGACCGAGAGCAAGTCGCTTACGACGCCTTGGTTATTGGTGCTGGTTTTGGCGGCATTCGAATGCTGTATGAGCTTGGGAAGCGGGGATTATCAGCCAAAGCATTCGAGGCAGGATCCGGAGTGGGAGGAACATGGTACTGGAACAGATACCCGGGCGCCAGGACCGACAGTGAGAGTTGGATTTATGTGCTGACATTCCAAGAGGAGCTAGGATTAGACTGGGATTGGAAAGAACGCTTTCCTACCCAGCCTGAGGTGGAGCAATACCTCAATCGAGTTACTGATCATCTCGACCTTCGCAAGCATATCGAGCTCAATACGCAGATCACAGCAGCACATTGGGATTCGACGAAAAACGTGTGGGAGGTTACAACGTCCAAGGGCAAAACGTACACAGCAGAGTTCTTGATCACCGCCACCGGGCCCCTTGCCACTCCATTGAAGCCTCCGTTTCCAGGACTCGACTCGTTCAAGGGTGAATGGTATCAGACGGGCTTGTGGCCGAAGCAGAAGATCGAGTTCGCTGGGAAACGTGTTGCTGTTGTGGGAACTGGTGCCACCGCTGTCCAGGTTATTCCCATTGTCGCGCACAATGCCAAATCCTTGACGGTCTTTCAAAGGACACCCAATTTTGTCCTGCCAGCCCGGAACTACCCCTTGACAGAGGATCAGCAGGTCGCGCTAAGGCGTGATTGCAAGTCAGTGCTTGCACGGGCCCGGACTCAATCTTTCGGGATGGATATGGTGGATGCAACGCTCAAATCGACAGATTTGGACGCCGAGGCGGACGTGCAGCGAGTGTTGGAATTTGGTTGGGAGATTGGGGGATTCCGTTTCATCTTCGAAACCTTTGCGGACATGCTCACGAATCCAACATGCAATGCTGCAGCGGGTGAGTTTGTTCGGAACAAGATCAGGTCCATTGTCAGAGACAAGCAGACCGCAGAGCTGCTGTGTCCGTACTACACCATCCTATCCAAACGACCACCCCTTGGGCACTTCTACTACGAAGCCTTCAATCGACAGAACGTCGAACTGGTAGATGTCAAGAACAATCCGATTCAGGCCGTCACTTCGACTGGACTTCGCACGGGTACCGAAGAGTACGAGTTTGACATGATAATCTTCGCTGTCGGCTTCGATGCCATCACCGGAACGCTGGCAGCGATTGATCTTCGTGGCGAAGGGAATCAGCATCTTGGAGATCAACTGAACAGGGACATGTCAACGGCATACGGCATCACAACTCCCGGCTTTCCCAACCTGTTCATGGTTTCTGGTCCGCAAGCACCGTTTGCAAACATTCCTGTGATCATCGACAACACGGTGGACTGGATTGGGAAGACAATCTCCTTCATGGGCAAGAACGGGCATCATCGGATTGAGACGAAGGAAGGTTTGGCAAAGTATTGGACCGAGCAGGTCGAAGGAATCTTCAACGCAACGGTTCTGCCTGAAGGTGCCAAGCAAACTCATTCGTGGTACGTCGGAGGAAACGTTCCGGGCAAGCCCGTAAGACCAATGTTCTACTTCGGTGGCGTAGCGCCGTACTTCGCTGCCTGTGACAAGGAGATCAGCGATGGGTATCCTGGCTTCATGTTCTCGGATGACTCGACCGGAGCTGTGCAGGCTAGGCTTTAAGGTCGACGGAGTGGAAGTGCGAGGCAGCTAGTGGTATCTGGCAATCCAGGGGTTAGCAGAGCCTGAATGCGACTCTCCATGTTGGCATCCGACATGAACTAAAGAGAATATCTAAGTTGGCACACCACATCTGAAATGTGGGCGTGTCAACTGCGCAATCGGTAGCTGACCTCGGATCGGCTTGCAGTATTTGCGATGCATGCAATGAACCGGAACATGGTTTGCGATATGTATGAGTGCTGTATTTGATAATGTACATTTGGTGCTTGTCGTTGACGATGGCTCTGTTCCTGCCTTGTCGAGAAGATCGATGAAAAGCTGCTATTGGTCGCTAGCTCGTAGGATTTCTAGTGGCGACAAAGGCTGCTGTTATCACAAATTGAGCGGATGCATTGAACATAATGGTATTGCAACTAGTAACCCTTACATAAATAATACGATTGTTACGGTTCACTGCCACAGCCTGGTACAGCCTTGTGGCATTCACCGCAAATACTGCACTGTGATTGGCTGGCACGGTGGCCAGCCGCGCAGTCTATATCTCGATTCTTTCGAGGTCTTAGTTTTTTATATTATATTACACGTTGACAGTAGTTCAGATCACTCTTCTAACGCGCCATAGAAATAATCCAGAACGAATTGAGAGCTAAGTACGTAACTATTCACTGCGCGTCTTATCTATATAATAATCGCGCCTTTTTTGTAATTTAAAACTATAATAGCTATACTATTAATATAGTGAACTAGAGCTAGGCTATATACTATAAATATTATATAAGAGCGGAGCGAGATTTTTGAAGGTAGTATACAAGAGCGAAGCGAGGTTCCTATAGTGGGAATAGTCGTACAATGAGTCCTAGTGAGAATGGCGTACTTCAGGCATAACAGAAGGCCACGGGGGATATCTAGCGCATTAAACAGAGGTCAGAGAACACGGCGCAGGTGGAATTAATGAATGAATAGCGCCGCGGAACTAAAAGCTAAGATATTAGCAGGAATTAAGTTCGATTTTCTAAGTCTCTATCACGCTGTGTGCATCTATGCTGTAATCACGTGACCTAGTACTGTAGATATGGTCCACGCCACTTTGCCTCTGTACAGTAGACAGTTATATAACAATCGTCATTAAGAATAGTGTCGTTCTTTAAAATATACGGATTGTCTAAAACAGGTCGAAAAGGGGGAAATTTTGTATGGCGGCCCGAGCAAAAAGGTCGCACGCCGGG